>BMAV01020025.1:0-41542 GCA_019973955.1 Trichonephila inaurata madagascariensis
GACGACCCAGAAGATAGTGATACAGTCAGGGTGAGGATCCAAGGGAAACCGACACCCCTTATCTGCAGCATAACCCTACAGTGTCTCTTCGGGACACCGAAGGGGTACTACCAGCCGATTGACAGGAGCGGGCTCACTCCTGCCACCCGTCTACAGTGAAGCGTGGGCCAAAGGGAACGCAGAGGTATCCCCAGGCCACTAACCTCCTCCATATTGGAGAAGCGTGGGCAAAGGGAACGCAAAGGATCCCCAGAACACCATTTTCCCCCTTACGGGACGCCGCACACAGCAAACATGCGGGTCGGAAAACCAACGTTGTTAATCAAAACAAATAAAGTAATATAATCAAAGTATTTAAAGAAATATACGAAAAAGGAACTAAACTAACTCAATACAAAATGTAAACCATAATATGTTAGTAATAAAAAGAGTTTTTTCAATAGAAAAAACAAATTTTGAACATAGTTCATTTTATAATTTGGGTCTGTGGTCTAGACGGGAAAAGAAGAAAAGGGAAATTTGAATGGCAAGAAGGAGGGCCGAAAAGGTATCCGGCTTTTATTGTAGATGGAAGTTTTGGGTTATTAAAGGTAAGAATTAAATGTTTTGTCGGAATAACTGTTGAATCTTTTTTTAAGGTAATTCTTCTGACTTGGATTATACCCCGATCAGAGAATCCTTCAAGAATCTCCGACTCAGGCGTATTCAACAAGTCAGGTTCAGAAATGACACCTCTGCAGGTGTTTAGAGATTTATGAAGAGTTATAGTTACAGGCGAGTTAAGAAAGTTTTTAGCGAGAAGAAATGACTTGGTTTGTAAGGCAGATATGGTTTCAATAAGTATATCCCCGGATTTTAATCGTTTTATAGATTTCGGTTCACCACCTATTCCTAGTAAGGCTTTATGTATTGCAAAAAGATTTTTAACATATCGTTATTTGGTAAGAAATCAGTAAAAATCTTGCATTTTCGATAGTTGATCAACGTTGAGAGTGGGTAATACGAGGCCTTTACCCGGGCACAGCAGCTTTGGATCCATAACAACGCGTATACCACTTCATCCTGGCGTGCCTCCACCCACCACGGAGTCCAAGAAGGGAGGCAGTGTGCCGGTCAACTGGCCAAGAACCAGGCACGGCGCTTACCTGGAGTACACCCAGAAGATAGTGATACAGTCCAGGGTGAGGATCCAACAGGTAAACCCGACACCCCTAATCTGCAGCACTAACCCTGCAGCAGTGTCTCTTCGGGGACACCGAAGAGAAGTACTACCAACCGATTGACAGGAGCGGGCTCACTCCTTCCACCCGTCTACAGTGAAGCGTGGGCCAAAGGGAACGCAGAGGTATCCCTAGGCATAACCTCATATTTTGGAGAAGCGTGGGCAAAGGGAGCGCAAAGGATCCCCAGAACACCATTTTCCTACAGGACACCCACTACGGCAAACATGCGAAGGTTGAAAAAACAACGGTGTTAATCGAAAATGCAATAAAAGCAACATAATCAAATATGAAATCTCTGGGGGCTCCTCAACTTCATCTAAATATAATATAATATGTTAGTAGTAAAACGTAAGTTTTTCATCAGAAAAACAAAATTTGAACTAGGTTCATTTTTGAGTATTATAGGTCTGTGGTCTAGACGGGAAGAAAAGAAAAAGGAAACTTGAATGGCAGAAGGAGGGGCGAAAGAGAAAGATCACACTAGGGTACCTGGGTTTCGTGAAGCCCATGTTTGCAAAGACATTAAGCCCTTGGGAAGGAAAGATCACTGGGCACCTCAGGGGCGTGAATCCCGTACTCACCTAAAGGTGAGCCACTAGAACCTTTCCTAAATCGTGTCAGGTTATCGCGCAAATAAGCAGGATTGTTCTTACGCGACATAACTTTCATGGCGGGTATCTTCAGGAATCGTTTCGATTTCGTTTTCAGCGTCATAGACAATCATGTCTTTACTCATCGACTAATATATTCTATTTACAGATTTCAGAGTTTATATTGCGACCATTTAATATATCTACTATTTTAAAAGTAGTTCTTTTCATCCAGAAATTTCTCTTTTATTTTTTTCGAATTCTGCATTATTGTTGAGGAGCCGGGGAGGTTGATTGTGGAATTGGATGAGGAAGCAGACGCGGTTACGTGGCGGTTTCGAAAAGTGTTTCTCTAATAGTGGTGGGTGAAGTATAAAGTGTGAAATATAGGTTTATGGCGCAAGAACTCACATCTGGCTAAACTATAAACATTCGATAAGTAAAAATAATTATATTAAAAACTAATTAAAAAATGTCTCCTCAGTAAAATTTAAAATATCAAGTATGTATAAACTTATTCTATTGATAAAAGCAAATAAATTGCAAATAGGTAGGGTGTTTTACCCCACCAGAATCGGAACAATATATTAAAAATAAAAACAAACATTCTAAGGAAGAATGGGCTTCTTTGCTCCCTAAATTCGACATATATTGATATCTAGGAAGTAAATTTCTGTTATATAGTCTGAGGTTGGTGGTAAAGTGCGTATATATGCGCGAGGATCTGGCTCAGTTTTCCTCCACGTCATATACGGCATGTCTTCTAAAATCGTCAGTGAAAAGTAAACTCCTGGAGTGCTGGCTTTCTGGGTTTATGTGGAGTCATTTTTATTTTCTATTTCTGGTTTTACTTATTTTTGGGCGTTTTCTTCTATTTCTTGAATTTCCGTTCGGATGTGTTATGTTTCTTATTGGATAGTAGTAGCTGTAGCGACTGATATAAACAATGGTGGTGGTGTTTTGGAGTTTTATGGCGCAAGGAAGCCAAATTCATTACCACCGCAAGCATTTGTCATCGCTATTTAATCAATATATAAAAGCCTAATGACACTAGATTTTAAAAAGTTAAATTTAAAATCACGCATGACTCAGATTTTCAAGAAGTAAAAATAAAAAAAGCAAAAACGAATCTAAAAGTAAAAGCATTAAAAAGACTTAATAAGAAAAGTTTTGGTTAAAATTTAAACTTTGTTCCTCGTAATTTTGTAATTCCTACTTTTCTGAAGCAGCGTTGGAGTTAACGCGTATATATGTCCAGGATTGTTTCTGTATATTCAGAAATGGCGGGTATCATGGGATCACAACTCAAGATTCTTCCTCCACATCATGCAACATAATAGCAATCCATCAGGACCATCCTCTGGAGGTTGGCTTTTCTGTGGGTTTATGTGGAGCCAGCTAATGCTATTACTAGTTTCTAATACTTTTAAGGCGTTTCTTCTACTTTGCTTGATTTCGTTTTGCATTTTTTGGGATTTCTGATGTATTTGAATGTTATATGGATTAACGTGGAACAAGGTGGTAAAGGGGAACTAATGGTTGAGATTTCATTTAAAAGTGCAGTAAATTTATTAGAGGTTGCAGAGGGGTGGGTTTTCAGTTTCTAAAAGATGTATTTGTAGTTGTGAGTGTGGGTGGATTTGAGGTTCAGTGACTGTAGTTTCTATTGAAGAAGTGGAGGGTAAGAAGTTCTGCCTGGGCTGAAGATGATGTAAAGAAGCAGAGTGGCTATTGATGTATTTGGTTTGGGGATGGATAGAAATGGTTTAAACTTTAACTTCAAAGGTGGACATTTTCATTTGTTATATTTTCGTCTGTTTGAGTAATTATTTATCTGGATTTGGCTGCTTGAGCGTATGTTTTGAGATGATTGTGGGACTATTAATTTACAGGCTTCAAGGAGTAAGTAATATTTTTATTTGTTTTTATTTTCCTGTATTTGTTTTCAGTTTTCCATTTGGGGCATAACTTTGGTAGGATAGATGGGGAGCTCAGTACAAATGCTACATTCGGCTCTAAATTACAATCCGTGGAAAAATGCCCAACAGTTTACACATCTAAACATGTTAAATGCTCCCAACAAAGAAGATTTAAGGAAGTGACCGAACACTCTGGCACTTAAAACTTCAGCGCAGAGGGTTCACGGTATATGGAACAGATTTTACAATTCAGATATCCCTTTTATTACGTTGGGTGGTTTGGATATTGGTGTTAATTGGTTGCTGGACTGGGCGAATAATTATGATTCTGACAAAATAGCTTTAGTCAGAAGAAGCCTTCAAGTATTTCTAATTCAGGAGTGCCTATCAAGTCAGGTTCACCAACCTCTTTACCTCGGCAGAAGTTTAGAGATTTGTGCGAGGTTACATTGTGACGAGTTTAAAGGTTCAGCGGAAAAGATTTGTTTGGACAGCGGAATTCGTTTCAATAGTAGATGCCGGGGCTTCATCGTTTAACCGATTTCGGTTCACCACCTATTCAGTAGGGCTTTATGGATAGCAAATGGCGAATTTTTGACATTTCGCTGAGTGAAAGCAATTAGAAATCTGGTATGTTGTGAAACTGTATCGAATATTCGGATGAACATGCAAGGCCTTTGCCCCAAACATGGTTTTGGTCCATAATAACGCGTATACTACGCGCCGATACAGCATTTTCACCCACCGGAATCGCTTCAAGAGAGCAGTGTGCCAGTCAACTAACGGCACGAGCACGCTTCCGACACCCAAAAGAATGGTGACAGTGAGAGATAACGGGTAAACCCGGCTTACCCTTATCTGCAGCACTAACCTACAGCGGTGATATAACTGGGGACACCGAAGAGAGGCCACTACACCAGCCGATTGACAGGAGCGGGCTCACTCCTGCCTGTCCAGTGGCAGGGCCAAAGACTTGCAGAGGCATCTGAGCCACTAGCCTCCTCCATATTGGAGGTGTGGCAACAAAGAGACGCAAAAGGATCCCCAGAACACCATGTTCCCCTGGAACGCCGCGCACGGCAGGCATGCGAGGTTGAAAAACAACGGTGTCAATAAATAAAAGCAACATAATCTCAAATTTTAAAATGCCGAAAGAACTACAGCTAACACATTACAAATGTAAACCATAATATGTTGGTAATAAAAGAGTTTTTCCCAATAGAAAAACACTAGTTTGAACAGTTCATTCTTTAATATGGATGCTGTGGTCTGGAGCGGGAGGAGAAGAAAATTTGAATGGCAAGGAGAAAGGGCCGAAATGAGAAAGATCGCACTAGGGTACCCTGGGTTTGCATTGAAGCCCATGTTTGCCAAAGACGGTAAACCCCTTCAGAAATCACTAAAGGTACACCTCAGAGCAGTAAGCAAACACCTAAGAGGTAAAACCCCTGAAGAGAAGCAAATGATGTTTCTCAGTTGGTAGTAGCAGAGCCTTCAGAAGTTGAAACTGGGGGTATTTCTAAGTTGACAACGATGAAGCCAAGATATTTAAACTATTACTTCAAGAAAGTAGCCTAAATAAACCGTGTAAATACTCAAACCTAAAACTTTTGAGTTGTTGTTATTATTGCAGATATTGGAAGAATTGGAGTGTGTGCTTGAGTGGATAGAAGATGACGTAGAAACTGTAGATATTGAAGCCGAGGTACTTGGTATAGTATTTGCAGAAGATACGAATCAGCGAACTATATAAAAGGTAGGCTTGAATTATGTTTGTAATATTTGGATCAGTTTATTGTACATGTGTGTGTGGTTGTGCTGTATAGAGTTTAATAACTTGAGCATATGTTTGCAGGTAGTGCTTCTGGGTAAGAAATATTTTCCAATTTGTTTTAATTTCCTGAATTTGTTTTTTTTCTAACTTCCATTGGGCATAATTTTGAATCTGATGAATGAGATTCTGAGCAATTGACTTACATTTTGAAAACCACAGAGTACAATCCGTGGAAGGATGTCAACAGTTCTACATCGACATATTATTAACCTGGCAGTTTCAGAATGAGCCGAACCTCTTTTCAAGCTCGCTTCAGAAAGATTCGACATATAGGAGACAGATTCCAATTCGTAACCGGCTTTTATATTTTATTGGTAAACGGTGTGAATATTGAAGGTTAAAATTATGTGTTTGGATTGGAATAATATTGTAGGGAGATCTTTTTGTAGTGATTCTTCTGACCTGAATAACACCTGGTCACGGCGCTCACCTAAAGGATTTCCCGCTTCAGGGGTGCCCAACAGGTCAGTTTCAGAAAATGACTTACCACGGCAGGAATTAAGTGTTTTTTGTGTGGACTTATTGTAACAGGACTATTTGGGAAAGACTTGGCAGAAAACTAAGGACTTGGTTTGAGAAAGGCAGAGTTTGTTTCAATAAGTAGATCCCCGGAACGCAATCGTTTTACTGATTTCGGTTCTCCCTATCTCAAAACTTTTAGCAATATTACAAAAGGCATTTCTTTGTACTTTCATGTTTCTAGTAATAATAAAATCTGGCAGTCGTTGAAACTTTGTCAATGTTGAGAGTGGGTAATACAGGCTACAAACTTCTGCTTAATGAATCATAACTTTCTTAGTCTCCACTTCGTCTGGCGTGCCTCACACTACGGAGTCCGACAAGAAACGGTGTGCGGTCAACTGACCGCAGAACCAGGCACGGCGCTTGCCTGGAGTACACCCGGAAGATAGTGATACAGTCGGGGTGGGGATAAAGGGGTCCCGCCCCCTTATCTGCAGCAAAACCCCTACACAGTTCTCTTCGGGGCCCAAAAGAGGTACTCCCAAACCGATTGAAGGAGCGGGCCACTCCTCCCCCCCGTCAAAAAAACTGGGCCCAAGGGGAACCAAGGTACCCCCGGCCACTAACCTCCTCCATATTGGGCGTGGGAAAAAGAAGAAAAAGGACCCCAGAACACCTTTTCCCCCGGGACGCCCCCCGCATGCGGGTCAAAAACCAATTTTTAAAAAAACAAAAAAAAAAACAAAAAAAGAAAAAACGAAAAAGGAATAAACTAACCAATAAAAAATGTAAACCATAATATGTTAGTAGAAAAACTAATTTTTTTCATCAAAAAAAAAAATTTTGAACAGGTTTTTTTTAAGGTATGGTCGGGTAGACGGGAAAAAAAAAAGGGCGAAATGGCAAAAAGGGGGGAAAATAGAAAAAAGCACAGGGTCCCCTGGGTTCGTGAAGCCCATTTTACCAAAGACAGTAAACCCCCAGGAAGAGGAAAAAATCACTAGGGCACCTCGGGGCGTGTCCCCCTCCCCAAAAAAGGGGGAGCCCCCGGGGTTAGAACCTTTTTTAAAACGTGTCGGGTTATCCCCCCAAAAAAAGGATTGTTCTTGTGACATCTTTTTATGGCGAATTTATCTTCGGAATCGTTTCGATTTCGTTTTTTAGCGTCATAGACAATATGTCTTCCCCATCCGTTGTAACACATTTCAGATTTTCAGGTTTATGTTGACCATTTTTAAAATCTTTTTGTTTTAAGTAGTTCTTTTTTTATCCCCAAGTTCTCTTTTATTTTTTTTTTGAATTCTGCATTATTGTTGGAGAAAGGGGGTTGATTATTGGTGGGTGAGGGAAACGGACATGGTTGATGACGGTTTAAGAGGGGGGGAACATACTTTTGGGGGTGGGTATTTTAGTGTGGGGATGGGTTTTTTGGGCAAAAGCCCAAAAATGGGTAAACTGCCCAAACATTCGTTAAAAATTTAAACTAATTATGTTAAAATAATTAAAAAAATTTTCCTCAGTAAATTTAAAAAATCAAAGTATGTATAAGAAACTTATTCATTATAAAAGCAAAAAAATTGTCGTGGGGTGTTTTACCCCCCCCAAGTCAAACTATAAAAAAAAAACAATTTCAAAAAGGGAAAAACTTTTTGTTTAATACAAAGTTGGGCTACATTTGTTATAAAATTTGTTTCTACTTGTCGGTCGGGTTGGTGTTAAAAAGGTAATGCCAAAAATTAGTTTTTTTCCCCCACGTCCGACATGTCTTCGTCATCAGTAGTAAACTCCCGAGTGCTGGGTTTCGGGTTTTATGTGGATCATTTTTTTTCTATTTCTGGTTTTTTTTTTTTGGGGGTTTTTTTCTTTTCTTGAAATTTTGTTCGGATGTGTTATGTTTCTTTTGGATGTGGCTGTAGCTCTGATATGGAAACTGATGATTAGTGGTGAGTGATTTTGGGTTTTATGGCGCAAAAACAAATTCGGCTATACTGCCCAAACATTTGAAAATATTAAAACATTTGATAAAATTGAAAAATATTCAACATTTTTAAAAAAATTAAATTTAAAATCACGCATGACTCGTTTTCGTAAAAAAAAAAAAGCAAACAAGATCTAAAAAAAAAAACATTAAAAAGACTAATGAAAAGTTTTAGTTTAAAAAATTTAAGCGGTTCATGTTAATTTTTATTAATTCCTACTTTTTTTTGAAACGCGTTGGAGTTAACGCGCGTATATATTTGTCAGGATTGTTTCTTTTTATTCAAAATAATTTATCCGAGGATCTGGCTCAAGTTCTTCCCTCCACGTCATACAAAAGCGTCTTGCATCATTTATACCCTGAGGTGCTGGTTTCTGGGTTTTATGTGGGCCTTTTTTATTGTATTTCGGGTTTTCCCTGTTTTTTGGGGTTTTCTTCTACTTTTTTTGAATTTTTTTTACTTTTTTTTGGGATTTCTGATGATTTGAATGTTACTATTGGATGAGTGGGGATAGATTCTGGTAAGGAACAAATGGGAATTTTTCCCCTTTTAAAAAGGCAGTAAATTTAAGAGGTTGCGGAGGGGGGTTTTTTCAAAATTTGTAGGGAGTGTAGGTGGTGGGGTTTCCAGGGACTGTATTTTCCCCATGAAGAAGTGGGGGGTAAGAGTTCGCCGGGGCGAAGATGATGGGGTAAAACAGGTGGTTTGGTGTATTTGGTTTGGGGAGGGATGAAAGTTTTGAAGAAATTTAAAAGGTGGAAATTTTTTCACATTTGTTATATTTTCTGGGGAGTAAATTTTTTTTAATACGATTTGGCTGCTTGAGCGTATGTTTGGTATTGGGACTTTTAAATTTTCGGGCTTCAAGATAAGTAATATTTTTTTTTTGTTTTTTTGATTTTTTTTCAGTTTTCCATTTAGGATAACTTTGTTTAGGGGGGGCTCGGACAAAAACATTTCGGCTCGGGAGTACAACCCGTAAAGAATCCCAAGGGACATCTGAGCATGTTAATTTTGACCGGGGCAGGAAGTTAAAGGCCCAACCCGGCACTTAAAACAGCAAGGGGGTTCGGTATATGGGGACGGTTTTTTCACCAGATATCCGTTTTTTATTGCGTTTGGGTTTTTGGGGGCAAAATGTTAAAATTAAATGCTTTTTGGGGAATAATTGTAGAGTTTTTTTTTAATTCCCCTGATTTGGGTAACACCCTGATCAGAGAAGCCTTAAGATTTCAAATTAAAGCCATCGTCAGGTTCGGAAATAACACCTCGGAAAAGAGTTTAGAGATTTGTGGGAGTTCATTTAATGACAGTTTAAAAGGTTTAGCGAGGGTTTTTTTGGGACGCGGAATTCGTTTAATAAGTAGATCCCCGGGGGAATCTTTTAAACCCGATTTCGGTTCACCACCTTTTCCCGATTGGGGCTTTAGGATAGCAAATGGCTTTTTTGACATTTCATTGTTGGAAAGAAATAATTAAAACTGGTATTGTGAAAATGTATCAATGTTGGGGTTGGGCGGGCCTTTACCCGGCAAGCGTTTTTGGGTCTATAATAACGCGTTTACCACTTCGTCCTGGCGTGCCCCCACCCACCACGGAGTCCAAAAAGGGGGGCGGTGGGGGAACGGCCCAAAAACCAGGCACGCGCTTTCCTGGAGTAACCCAGAAATATGGGGTACAGTCCCGGTGGGGTCCAACGGGGAAACCCGACACCCCTTTCGCCCAACCCTGGGGTTCTTCGGGGGCACCGAAGAGGTACCACCGCCCATTAAAACGGGCCCCACCTGCCACCCTCCAGTGAAGCGGGAAAAAACCAGAGGTATCCCCAGGTAAACCCCTCCATATTTGGGGGTGTGGGCAAAGGGAACGCAAAAGGGTCCCCCCGAACACTTTTTTTTCCCCCGGACGCCGCACACGGGAAAATGGGGTTGAAAAAAAAACGGTGTTAATCGAAAAAAAAATAAAAAATTTAACAAAAAAAATTTTAAAAAAAACAAAAGGAACAAAACAAATACATAAAAAAAAAACCCTAATATTTGTAAAAAAAGAGTTTTTTTCTAAAAACAAAGAAAAAAAGTTATTCTTTTTATAGGTCTGTGGGCCAGGGGAAAAAAAGAAAAAAGGAAATTTGAATGGGGAAGGGAGAAGGGCCGAAAATAGAGAAAGATCACTAGGGACTGTTTTTGAAGCCCATGTTTACCAAAAAACAGTAAACCCCTTAGGGAGAAAAAAATCACTAGGGTACCTGGGGAGCGTGAAACCCGAATCCCTAAAGGGGAGCCCCTGAGGGGGAAAAATGATTGAACATCAGTTGATAGGTGAAATTTTTAAAATTGGAACTGGGGGGACAGTTTATAAATGAACGGAAATATTTAGGCTATTCAGGGGAGTAGTAGTAATGGTATTGGGAACAAAGACTCGCTTTTAGTTGTTGGTAGTATTGCAGATGTGGAAGGAATTTGATGTGCTTGAGTGGATGAAGATGACGTAGAAACTGTAGATATTGAAGCCGAGGTACTTGGTATAGTATTTGCAGAAGATACGGGTATCAGACATATATAAGGTAGGCAGATTATGTTTGTATATTTGGATCAGTTTGTGTACATGTGTGTGTGGTTATTGCTGTAGGTTTTGTAACTTGAGCATATGTTTGGGATAGTTGAGGCACTATTAATTTGCGTGCTTCTGGGTAAGAAATATTTTTATTTGTTTTAATTTCCTGAATTTGTTTTTCTAACTTCCATTTTGGGCATAATTTTGAATCTGATGAATGAGATTCTGAGCAATTGACACATTTTGGCTCTAGAGTACAATCCGTGGAAGGATGTCCAACGGTTGCACATCTAGAGCATGTTAATTGACCGCGGCAGGAAGTTTGGGAGTGACCGAACCTCTGGCACTTAAAACAGCGCAGAGGGTTCGGTATGTAGGGACGGATTTTACAATTCAAGTAACCGGCTTTTATATTTGTTGGTAGTATTGGGCTATTGAAGGTTAAAATTATGTGTTTAGTTGGAATATGTGTAGAGTCTTTTTTAATAGTGATTCTTCTGACCTGAATAACACCCTGATTGGAAAAACCCTCGAGGATTTCCGCTTCAGGGGTGCCCAACAGGTCAGTTTCAGAAATGACACCACGGCAGGAATTAAGTGTTTTGTGTGGACTTATTGTAACAGGACTATTTAGGAAAGACTTGGCAAGCAAAAAGGACTTAGTTTGAAGAGCAGAGTTTGTTTCAATAAGTAGATCCCCGGAACGCAATCGTTTTACTGATTTCGGTTCTCCACCTATTCCTACGAGAGCTTTTTGTATTGCAAAGGGCGATTTCTTTGACATTTCATGGTTTTCAAGTGATAATAATAAAAATCTGGCAGTCGTTGAAACTTTGTCAATGTTGAGAGTGGGTAATACGAGGCCTTTACCCGGGCACAGCAGCATTGGATCCATAATAACGCGTATACCACTTCGTCCTGGCGTGCCTCCACCCACCCAGGTCCAACAAGGGAGGCAGTGTGCCGGTCAGCTGGCCAGAACCAGGCACGGCGCTTACCTGGAGTACGCAGAAGATAGTGATACAGTCAGGGTGAGGATCCAAAGGGTAAACCGACACCCTTATCTGCAGCACTAACCCTACAGCAGTGTCTCTTCGAGGGACACCGAGAGAGGTACTACCAGCCGATTGACAGGGGCGGGCTCACCCCCTGCCACCCGTCTACAGTGAAGCGTGGGCCAAAGGGAACGCAGAGGTATCCCCAGGCCACTAACCTCCTCCATATTGGAGAAGCGTGGGCAAAGGGAACGCAAAGGATCCCCAGAACACCATTTTCCCCCTTACGGGACGCCGCACACGGCAAACATGCGGGTCGGAAAACCAACGTTGTTAATCAAAACAAATAAAGTAATATAATCAAAGTATTTAAAGAAATATACGAAAAAGGAACTAAACTAACTCAATACAAAATGTAAACCATAATATGTTAGTAGTAAAACGTAAGTTTTTTCATCAGAAAAAACAAAATTTGAACTAGGTTCATTTTTTTAGTATAGGTCTGTGGTCTAGACGGGAAAAGAAAAAAAGGGAAACTTGAATGGCAAGAAGGAGGGCCGAAAATAGAGAAAGATCACTAGGGTACCCTGGGTTCGTGAAGCCCATGTTTCAAGACAGTAAACCCTTAGGAAGGGAAAAGATCACCTAGGGCACTCGGGGCGTGAATCCCGTACTCACCTAAAGAAGTTGAGCCCCTGAGAGTTGAACCTTTCCTAAATCGTGTCGGAGTTATCGCACGCAAATAAGCAGGATTGTTCTTGTGACACTCTTTCATGGCGAATTATCTTGGAATCGTTTCGATTTCGTTTTCAGCGTCATAGACAATCATGTCTTCCTCATCCGTTGTATATTCTACATTTGCAGATTTCGAGGTTTATGTTGAGCCATTTTAATATCTATTACCTGTTTTAAGTAGTTCTTTTTCCATCCGAAGTTCTCTTTTATTTTTTCGAATTCTGCATTATTGTTGAGCCAGAAGGAGGTTGATTATATGGATGAGTGGAAGCGGACATGGTTGATGACGGTTTTAAGAGGGTGAACATACTATTGGTGGTGGGTGAGTGAGTGTGAGTATGGGTTTATGGCGCAAGAGCCAAATATGGCAAACTGCGCAAACATTCGTTAAAATTTGAAACTAATTATGTTAAAAATAATTAAAAAATGTCTCCTCAGTAAAATTTAAAATATCAAAGTATGTATAAGAAACTTATTCTATTGATAAAAGCAAATAAATTGTCGTGGGGTGTTTTACCCCCACCAAGTCAGACAATATATTAAAATAAAAAACAATTTCAAAAGGAGAATGGAACTATTTTGTTTAATACAAAGTTGGGCAATACATGTTGTTATAAAATTAGTTTCTACTTGTCCTGAGTCGGGTTTGGTGTTAAGTGTATATGCGGATCTGGCTCAGTTTTTCCTCCACGTCATATACGAGCATGTCTTCTAAAT
This sequence comes from Trichonephila inaurata madagascariensis, assembly GCA_019973955.1. Classification (NCBI taxonomy): domain Eukaryota; kingdom Metazoa; phylum Arthropoda; class Arachnida; order Araneae; family Nephilidae; genus Trichonephila; species Trichonephila inaurata. The sequence continues at coordinate 13,008 of BMAV01020025.1, forward strand.
CATCAGTGAAGCCAAGCTCCTGAGGTGCTTGTTTTCTGGTTTATGTGGAGTCATTTTTATTTCTATTTCTGGTTTTTGTATTTTTGGGCGTTTTCTTCTATTTCTTGAATTTCGTTCGGATGTGTTATGTTTCTTATTGGATGTAGTAGCTGTAGACTCTGATATGGAAACTGATGATTGAGTGAGTGAGTGATTTTGGAGTTTTATGGCGCAAGAGCCAAATTCGGCTATACTGCGCCTGAAACGTGATACATCAATAGAAACATTTGATAAAATATTGCCAAAATATTGACAGCACAGTTTTTAAAAAGTTAAATTTAAAATCACGCATGACTCGTTTCAGTAAAAAATAAAAAAAAAAGCAAACAAGATCTAAAAGTAAAAAGCATTAAAAGACTAATGAAAAGCTTTTAGTTTAAAAAATTTAAGCGGTTCATGTTAGTACATTAATTACTTTCACCAGAAACGCGTTTGGGATTAACGCGCGTATATATTGTCAGGATTTCTATTACTATTCAGAAATGGCGGGTATCCGTAGGATCTGGCTCAGTTCTTCCTCCACGTCATACATAAGCATGTCTTCGTCATCAGTAGTATACTCCTGAGGTGCTGGCTTTCTGGTTTATGTGGAGCCATTTTTGTGCTATTTCTGGTTTCTGTACTTTTTGGGCGTTTCTTCTACTTCTTGAATTTCGTTTTACATTTTTTGGGATTTCTGATGTATTTGAATGTTCACTATTGGATGTAGTAGGGATAGATTCTGGTAAGGGAACTAATGGTTGAATTTCATTTTAAAAGAAAAGAGATGCAGTAAATTGTGGGGTTACAGAGGTGGGTTTTCAGTTTCTAAAGATGTATTTGTAGTTGTATGTGAGTGTAGGTGGTTGAGGTTCAGTGACTGTAGTTTCTATTGAAAGAGATGGGAGGTAGAGTTCTGCCTGGAGCTTGAAGATGATGTAATGGTAAAACAGGGTGGCTATTGATGTATTTGGTTTGGGGATGGATGAAAGTGGATGAAGCAACTTCAAGGTGGACATTTCACATTTGTTATATTTCGTCTGTTTGAGTAGGGTGTTTTAATACTGGATTTGGCTGCTTGAGCGTATGTTTGAGATGATTGTGGACTATTATTAATTTACGGGCTTCAAGATAAGTAATATTTTTTATTTGTTTTATTCCCTGTATTTGTTTTCGAGAGTTTTTCCATTTAGGGCTAACTTTGAATTTGATGAGTGGGGCTCGGTACAATTAACACATTTCATCTAGAGTACAATCGTGGAAGAATGCTTAACGGTTTGCACATCTGGAGCATGTTAATCGACCTTTTGTAGGAAAGTTTAAGGAGTGACCGAACCTCTGGCACTTAAAACAGCGCAGAGGGTTCGGTATATAGGAAACGGATTTTGGCAATTCCAGATATCCAGCTTTTATTGCGTTTGGTAGTTTTGGGCTATTAAATGTTAAATTAAATGCTTTGTGGGAATAATTGGCCAGAAGTCTTTTTTATTGTGATTCTCCTGACTTGGAAGTAACACCTGATCTTGAGAGAAGCCTTCAAAGTATTTCCTAGTGGGGTGCCTATATCAAGGTCAGCGGGTTCTGAAAATGTTTACCTCGGCAAGAGTTTGAAGATTTGTGCGGAGTTACATTTATTGACAGTTTAAAAAGGTTTAGCGAGAAGAAAAGATTTTTGTTTTGGACAGCGGAATTCGTTTCCAATAGAGTACTTGATCCCCAGGCGCAATCACGTTTTAACCGATTTCGGTTCACCTATTCGATTGGGGCTTTATGGATAGCAAATGGCGGAATTTTTGACATTTCATTGTTACTGATAAAAATAATGATTAAAATCTGGTATGTTGTGAAACTGTATCAATGTTAAAGGTTGGGTAATACGGAGGCCTTTACCCGGGCACAGCAGTTTTGGATCTATAATAACGCGTATACCACTTCGTCACACTGCGTGCCTCCACCTACGGAGTCCAACAAGGAGAGGCAGTGTGCCGGTCAGCGGCATGGCCCAAATACCAGGCACGGCGCTTACCTGGAGTACGCAGAATATAGTGATACAGTCCAGGGTGAGTCCAACGGGTAAACCCGGCCCTTATCACAGCACCCCAACCCTACAGCAGTGTCTCTTCGAAGGGGACACCGAAAGGAAGGCCACTACCAGCCGATTGGCGAGCAGGCCCACTCCACCCGTCTACAGTGAAAGCGTAATGGGCCGCAAGGAACGCAAGTATCCCCAGGCCACTAACCTCCCCTCCATATTGGAGGGTGTGGAGCCTGAGAGACATAAAGGATCCCCAGAACACCATTTTCACACTTACGGGGACGCCGCACGGCAAACATGCGGGTTGAAAAAACGGTGTTAATCGAAAATAAAAAACAACATAATCAAAATTTTTAAAAATATACGAAAAAGAACTAAACTAACACATTACAAATGAAACATAATATGTGTAGTAATAAAGAGTTTTTCAATAGAAAAACACAATTTGAACAAGTTCATTGTCTTTAATATAGGTCTGTGTGGTCTGAACGGGAAGAGAAAAGGGAAATTTGAATGGCAAGGAGAAAGGGCGAAATAGAGAAGATCACTAGGGTACCCTGGTTTCGTAGAAGCCCATGTTTACCAAAGACAGTAAACCCCTTAGGAAGAGAAAAAGATCACTAGGGTACACCTCGGGGCGAAACCCAGGCTTCCTAAAGGAGGTAGAGCCCCTGAGAGGAAACTGATGATTGAACATCAGTTGATAGAGGTGTAAATTTATTAGAAGTTGTAAGAACTGGGGGGTATTTCCGGTTGATAACGATGAAGGCAGGTATTTGAGTGTGCTGGGGAAGTAGTAGTAGTAGTAATGGGTGTGGTAACAAAGACTCGCTTTGAGTTGTTGGTAGTATTGCAGATGTGGAAGGAGTGGAGTGTGCTTGGTGGATGAAGATGGCGGCCAAGAAACTGTAGATAACATTGAAATACAAGGTGCACTTGTGGTATAGTATTTTGCAGAAAGGTACGGGTATCAGACATACTAAAGGCGACGAATTATGTTTGTAATATTTGGATCAGTCAGTTTGTGTACATGTGTGTGGTTATTGCTGTAGGTTTGTAACTTGAGCATATGTTTGGGATGGATGAGGCACTGTATTTTACATTTTCTGGGTAAAATATTTTATTTGTTTTAATTTCCTGAATTTGTTTTCTACTTCCATTTTGGGCATAATTTTGAATCTGATGGGTGAGATTCTCAGGCAATTGACTTATTTTGGCTCTAGGTACAATCCATTGAAGGATGTCAACAGTTTACACATCCTAGAACATGTTGAAACGGCAGGAAGTTTGGGAGTGACCAGCCTCTCAAGCGCCAATAGCGCAGAGGGTTCGGTATGTAGGGAACGGATTTTACAATTCAAGTAACCGGCTTTTTATATTTGTTGGTAGTATTGGGCTATTGAAGGTTAAAATTATGTGTTTTGGATTGGAATATGTAGAGTCTTTTTAATAGTGATTCTTACAGCCTGAATAACGCCCTGATTGGAAAAACCCTCGAGGATTTCCGCTTCAGGGTGCCTTAACAGGTCAGTTTCAGAAAATGACACCACGGCAGGAATTAAGTGTTTTGTGTGGAAAAACTTGTGTAACAGGACTATTTAGGAAGAAGACTTGGCTTAAGGACTTAGTTTGAAGAGCAGAGTTTGTTTCAATAAGTAGATCCCCAGGTGCAATCGTTTTACTGATTCGGTTCTCCACCTATTCTAGAGCTTTTTGTGCAAAGGGCGATTTCTTTGACATTCTGGTTTTCAAGTGATAATAATAAAAATCTGGCAGTCGTTGAAACTTTGTCAATGTTGAGTGGGTAATACGAGGCCTTTACCCGGGCACTGTAACGATATGGATCATAACAACGCGTATACCACTTCGTCTGGTGCCTCCACCCACCACGGAGTCCAACAAAGGGGAGGCAGTGTGCCGGTCAACTGGCAGAACCAGGCACGACGCTTACCTGGAGTACGCAGAAGATAGTGATACAGTCAGGTGTGAGGATCCAAAGGGTGCCGACACCCCTTATGCGGCACTAACCTACAGCAGTGTCTCTTCAGGGATACCGAAATTACTACCAGCCGATTGACAGGAGCGGGCTCACTCCTGCCACCGTCTACAGTGGCGTGGGCCAAAGGGAACGCAGAGGATCCCCAGGCCTATAGCCTCCTCCATATTGGAGAAGTGTGGGCAAAGGAACGCAAGGATCCCCAAGAACACCATTTCCCCCTTACGGGACGCCGCACACAGCAAACATGCGGGTCCGAGAATAACGTTGTTAATCCAAAAACAAATAAAGTAATATAATCAAAAGCTTTAAAAAGAAAATATACGAAAAGGAACTAAACTAACTCAATACAAATGTAAACCATAATATATTTAGTAATAAAAGAGTTTTCGTAGAAAAAACAAATTTTAATTTTATAGTTCATTTATAATTTGGGTCTGTGGTCTAGACGCGGGGAAAAGAAAGGGGAAATTTGAATGGCAGAAAGGAGAGGGCCGAAAAGGTATCCGGCTTTTATTGTAGATGGAAGTTTTGGGTTATTAAAAAGGTAGAATTAAGTAAACTTTGTCGGAATAACTGTTGAATCTTTTTTTAAAGGTAATTCTTCTGACTTGGATTATACCCCGATCAGAGAATCCTTCAAGAATCTCAAACTCAGGCGTATTCAACAAGTCAGGTTCAGAAATGACACACTCTGCAGGTGTTTAGAGATTTATGAAGAGTTATAGTTACAGGCGAGTTAAGAAAGTTTTTAGCGAGAAGAAATGACTTGGTTTGTAAGGCAGATATGGTTTCAATAAGTATATCCCAGTTTTAATCGTTTTATAGATTTCGGTTCACCACCTATTCCTAGTAAGGCTTTTATTATTGCAAAAGGAGATTTTTTAACATATCGTTATTTGGTAGAAATCAGTAAAAATCTTGCATTTTCGATAGTTGATCAACGTTGAAGTTGGTAATACGAGGCCTTTACCCGCACAGCAGCTTGGATCCATAACAACGCGTATACCACTTCATCCTGGCGTGCCTCCACCCACCACGGAGTCCAAGAGGGAGGCAGTGTGCCGGTCAACTGGCCAAGAACCAGGCACGGCGCTTACCTGGAGTACCCAGAAGATAGTGATACAGTCCAGGGTGAGGATCCAACAGGTAAACCCCGACACCCTTATCTGCAGCACTAACCCTACAGCAGTGTCTCTTCGGGGACACCGAAGAGAGTACTACCAGCCGATTGACAGGAGCGGGCTCCTCCTTCCACCCGTCTACAGTGAAGCTGTGGGCCAAAGGAACGCAGAGGTATCCCTAGGCCACTAACCTCCTCCATACTGGAGAAGCGTGGGCAAAGGGAACGCAAAGGATCCCCAGAACACCATTTTCCCCTTCGGACGCCGCACCGCAAACATGCGGGTTGAAAAACAACGGTGTTAATCGAAAATAATAAAGCAACATAATCAAAAATTTAAAGAAATATACGAAAAAGGAACTAAACTAACACAATACAAATGTAAACCATAATATGTTAGTAGTAAAACGTAAGTTTTTTCATCAGAAAAAACAAAATTTGAACTAGGTTCATTTTTTTAGTATAGGTCTGTGGTCTAGACGGGAAAAGAAAAAAAGGGAAACTTGAATGGCAAGAAGGAGGGCCGAAAATAGAGAAAGATCACTAGGGTACCCTGGGTTCGTGAAGCCCATGTTTACCAAAGACAGTAAACCCCTTAGGAAGAGGAAAAGATCACTAGGGCACCTCGGGAGCGTGAATCCCGTACTCACCTAAAGAAGGTGAGCCCCCTGAGGGTTAGAACCTTTCCTAAATCGTGTCGGAGTTATCGCACGCAAATAAGCAGGATTGTTCTTGTGACACTCTTTCATGGCGAATTTATCTTCAGGAATCGTTTCGATTTCGTTTTCAGCGTCATAGACAATCATGTCTTCCTCATCCGTTGTATATTCTACATTTGCAGATTTTCGAGGTTTATGTTGAGCCATTTTAATATCTATTACTGTTTTAAGTAGTTCTTTTTTCCATCCCGAAGTTCTCTTTTATTTTTTTTCGAATTCTGCATTATTGTTGAGCCAGAAGGAGGTTGATTATTGGAATTGGATGAGGAAGCGGACATGGTTGATGACGGTTTAAGAGGGGTGAACATACTATTGGTGGTGGGTGAGTGAGTGTGAGAGTATGGGTTTATGGCGCAAGAGCCAAATATGGCTAAACTGCGCCAAACATTCGTTAAAATTTGAAACTAATTATGTTAAAAATAATTAAAAAATGTCTCCTCAGTAAAATTTAAAATATCAAAGTATGTATAAGAAACTTATTCTATTGATAAAAGCAAATAAATTGTCGTGGGGTGTTTTACCCCCACCAAGTCAGACAATATATTAAAATAAAAACACCTGCAAAGGAGAATGGAACTATTTTGTTTAATAAGCAAAGTTGGGCAAATACATGTTGCTATAAAATTAGTTTTCACTTGTCCTGGAGTCGGGCTAGTTGGTGTTAAAGTATATGCAAAGGAGGATCATTCCAGTTTTTTCCTCCATATCGTCATATACGGCATGTCTTCTGGGCCATCAGTAGTAAACTCCTGAGGTGCCGGCTTTCTGGGTTTATGTGGAGTCATTTTTATTTCTATTTCTGGTTTTTGTATTTTTGGCGTTTTCTATTTCTTGAATTTCGTCTGATGTAAGTATATGTTTTCTTATTGATGTAGTAGCTGTAGACTCTGATATGGAAACTGATGATTGAAACATCAGTTGATAGAGGGCAAATTTATTAGAAGTTGTAAGAACTGGGGGTATTTCAGTTGATAACGATGAAGCGGAAGCATTTAGGCCATTGCTAGGGAAGTAGTAGTAGTAGTAATGGGTATTGGGTAACAAAGACCTGGGCTTTGAGCTATTGGTAGTATTGCAGATGGGAAGGAATTAGATGTGCTTGAGGATGAAGATGACGTAGAAACTGTAGATATTGAAGCCGATAGTACTTGGGTATATAGCATTTGCAGAAGATACGGGCATCAGACATACTAAAGGTGGGCAGATTATGTTTGTACATTTGATCAGTTTGTGTACATGTGTGTGGCTATTGCTGTAGGTTTTGTACTTATATATGTTTGGGATAGCTAGCACTATTAATTTATGCGTTTCTGCAAGAAATATTTTATTTGTTTTAATTTCCTGAATTTGTTTTTCTAACTTCCATTTTAGTATAATTTTGAATCTGATGAAGAGATTCTGAGCAATTGACATTTTACCTCTAGAGTACAATCCGTGTGAAGGATGTCCAACGGCTGCACATCTAGAGCATGTTAATTGACCGCGGCAGGAAGTTTAGAGGACCGGAACTCTGGCACTTAAAACAGCGCAGAGGGTCTGGCAAGTAGGGGACGGATTTTACAATTCAAGCAACCGGCTTTTATATTTGTTGCAGTATTGGGGCTTGTGGCTGAAGGTTAAAATTATGTGTTTAGTTGAATATGTAGAGTCTTTTTTAATAGTGCGATTCTTCTGACCTGAATACCCTGATTTCGGAAAAACCCTCGAGGATTTGCCTAGGGGTGCCTCAAACAGGCCAGTTTCCAGAAATGACACTCACGGCAGGAATTAAAGTAGTTTTTGTGGACTTCATTGTAACAGGACTATTTAGGAAAGACTTGGCAAGCAAAAAGGACTTGAAGGCTCTGAAGAGCAGAGTTTGTTTTAATAAGTAGATCCCCGGAACCAATCGTTTTACTGATTTCGGCTCTCCACCTATTCCTACGCCGAGAGCTTTTTGTATTTCGGGGTAAAGGGCGATTTCTTTGACATTCTGCTGGTTTTCGCGATAATAATAAAAATCTGGCAGTCGCTGGAAACTTTGTCATCGCTGAGAGGGTAATACGAGGCCTTACCCAAGGCCAGCAGCATTGATCCATAATAACAAGCGTATACCACTTCATCCTGGCGTGCCTCCACCCAAATTCACGGAGTCCAAATATCAAGGAGGCAGTGTGCCGGTCAACTGGGCCAGAACCAGGCACGGCGCTTACCTGAGTACACTCCAGAAGATAGTGATACAGTCCAGGTGAGGGGATCCAACGGGTAAAACCTGACACCCCTCTTTATCTGCAGCACTAACCCTACAGCAGTGTCTCTTCGGGGACACCGAAGAGGTAATTACCAGCCGATTGACAGGAGCGGGCCTACCTCTACAATTCGTCTACAGTGAAGCAAAATAAAGGAAACGCAGAGGTATCCCTAGGCCACTAACCTCCTCCATACTGCTGGAGAAGGGGCAAAAGGAACGCAAAGGATCCCCAGAACACCATTTTCCCCTTACGGGACGCGCCGTGCACACGGCAAACATGCGGGGCTGGAAACAACGGTGTTAATCGAAAATAAATAAAGCAAACATAATCAAAAGTCAAAAGAAATATACGAAAAGGAACTAAACTAACACAATACAAATGTAAACCATAATATGTTAGTAGTAAAACGCAAGTTTTTCATCAGAAAAACAAAATTTGAACATAGTCTGTTTTGTTAGATTGGTCTGTGGTCTAGACGGGAAAGGAAGAAAAGGGAAATTTGAATGGCAAGAAGTAGGCCGAAAAATAGAGAAAGATCACTAGGGTTCCTGGGTTCGTAGTCTAAGGTTTACCAAAGACAGTAAAACCCCTTAGGAGGAGGAAAAGATCACTAGGGCACCTCGAGCGTGAAAACCTGCACCTAAAGAAGGCAGAGCCCCCTGAGGGAAGTGCAAGGTTTAGTTGGAATAAGTGTTGAGTCTTTTTAATTAGATTCTTCTGACCTAATAACACCCTGATTGGAGAATCCTCAAGGATTTCCGTATCAGGAGGGTCAACAGGTCAGGTTCAGAAATAAATAATTAATGACAGGAATTCAGGGTTTTATGCGGACTTATTGTTACTGGTTCATTAAGAAATGATTTCGCGAGAAGAGCCGACTTGTTTGTAACGCGGACGTGGTTTCTATTAGGAGATCTCCGATCGTAAACGTTTTACTGACTTTGTGTCTGCCACCTATTCCAGTGCTTTATGAATAGCAAATGGCGATTTTACACATATCATTGTTTGGCAAGGATAAAATTAAAAATCGTGAATTTTTGGCAGTTTCATCGACGTTAGGTTTGTTGGGTAATACGAGGCTCCTTACCCAGGCACAACAGTATTGGATCCATAACAACGCGTATACCACTTCAACCTGGCGTGCCTCCACCCACCACGGAGTCCAACAAGGGAGGCAAGCAGTGTGCCGGTCAACTGGCCAAAACCAGGCACGCGCTTATACTCTGGAGTACACCCAGAAGATAGCATACAGTCCAGGGTGAGGATCCAACGGGTAAACCTGACACCCCTTATCTGCAGCTCTAACCCTATTAAATAGCTCTTCTTCAGACACTGAAGAGAGTGGTACTACTCAGCCGATTGACAGGAGCGGGCCTTCCAATTCTGCCACCCGTCTACAGTGAAGCGTACAAAGGGAACGTGCATAGTATCCCTAGGGCCACTAATCTCCTCCATACTGGAGAAGTGTGGGCAAAGGAAACGCAAAGGATCCCCAGAACACCATTTTCCCTTACGGACTGCACACGGCAAACATGCGGGTCGGAAACCAACGTTGTTAGTCGAAAACAAATAAAGCAACATAATCAAAGTAGTAAAATAAATATACGAAAAAGAAACTAAATTAACGCAATAGAAAATCTAAACCATAATATGTTAGTAGTAAAACGTATGTTTTTTCACTAGAAAAAACAAAATTTGAACTAGGTTCATTTTTTTTGTATAGGTCTGTGGTCTAGACGGGAAAAGAAGAAAAGGGAAATTTGAATGGCAAGAAGTAGGGCCGAAAATAGAGAAAGATCACTAGGGTACCCTAGGTTCGTGAAGCCCATGTTTACCAAAGACAGTAAACCCCTTAGGAAGAGAAAAAGATCACTAGGGTACCTCGGTAGCGTGAAACCCGAACTCACCTAAAGGAGGTGAGCCCCCTGAGGGGAAACCAACGTTGTTAGTCGAAAACAAATAAAGAAACATATTCAAATTATTTAAAGAAATATACGAAAAAGAAACTAAATTAACCTAATACTATAATATGTTAGTAGTAAAACGTATGTTTTTTTCACTAGAAAAAAACAAAATTTGAACAAACAATCATTTTCTACTATAGGTCTGTGGTCTAGACGGGAAAAGAAAAAAAAGGAAATTTGAATGGCAAGAAGGAGGGCCGAAAATAGAGAAGGATCACTAGGGTACCCTGGGTTCGTGAAGCCCATGTTTACCAAAACAGTAAACCCCTTAGGGAGAGAAAAGATCACTAGGGTACCTCGGGAGCGTGAAATCCGTTTACCAAAGACAGTAAACCTTTTAGGAAGAGGAAAAGATCCCTAGGGTACCTCGGGAGCGTGAAACCCGAACTCACCTAAAGGAGGTGAGCCCCTGAGGGGACCCCCAGCCTTAAACCCAGCTGAAAGAAACTACTCGACCACTGAACGAGAAGCTCTAGCTGTGGTTGGGGACCTCAACAAGTTTTGGGACTACATTGATGGGGCAAGCATTGCGGTAGCATCTGACCACCAACCCTTAAGCTGGCTCATGAAACTGAAATCTCCTACTGGAAGACTAGCTCTTTGGGCTCTGCAATTACAATCTTTCAACCTCAAAATGGAATACATCCCCGGAAAGAGTAATGTGGTTGCAGATATGCTATATCGGCCTGCGTGTCATGAAGAAAATGAACTGTGTGAGGTCTGCACTGTAGCCATTGATGTCCTAACCAGGTCTCCCAAGGAGATACGTGATGAAAAAATGAAGTATGAGGAGCTGGTCAAAATTATTTCTTGCCTCGAAGATCCTGACAAGAATGTTAATTATGTCAATTGGGTCGAACGAGGTTATTTAATGAATCAGGGTGTCCTATACAGATATGCTCCAGACTCTGAGAGTGAAGAGTGAGTGGTACCTAACCATGTTAGAACTTTGATCCTCAAAATCCATCATGATGCACCAATGGCTGGTCATTATGGCGCCGAAGGCACCATACTCGAATAGCAAAAAATTATTATTGGACTGGCATGAGGAAATACATAACTGATTAAGTAAAAAACTGTCCTGACTGCCTTAAATACAAAGCTTCCAATCAGAAGCCTTCCGGGCTATTACAGACCCCTGTGCCAGCCAGCTCTTCGGGCCCCTACCTAAGGGTAAAGATGGTAAAAGATGGATCCTCATCATTGAGGATTGTACCACCAAGTGGGTCGAACTGTGTGCACTACCCAATGCCACAGCAAAAGAATGTGCCATTACCTTGATTGAAGAGGTCCTACTGAGGTATGGCATTCCTCGCCGCCTTTTCAGTGACAATGGAACCCAGTTTGTGTCAGCAGTGATACAACAAATATGCTACATATTAATCATCCATCAATCCCTGATCCCTGTGTACCATCCACAAGCTAACCCAGTTGAATAGAAGAATAGGGATATAAAACCACGGCTGGCAATTCTCATCCAAGACAAGCATGACTGTTGGTCAGAGAAGCTACCCTTTATCCGCTTTGCTCTCAACACGGCCAAATGCGAAACGACAGGACAGACGGCAGCCTTTCTGAATTTTGGAAGGGAGTTACGCACTCCAAGTGAAGTTGTTAATGATATCCGGGTCGTCATCCAGAACGATAATTTTGTGGTTTTTCACTCAGATTAGAGAGGTGGTTGAAGAGCAACAGGATAGTAGGAAGTTTTACGCTGATAAAAAGAGAAAAGCTGTTCCAACATATCAACCTGGAGAACATGTCTTTGTAGCATCACATCCGCTGAGCAAGGAAGAAGTGCAAAACTAATGCCACGCAGAGACGGTCAATACGTGATTTTAACACAAAGGTCACTATCATCTTACGAGATTGCTAGTGTTGATAATCCGGGGGAACCTCTTGCTGTTTACCACACCTTTGCTTTAACTCCTTGTAATAATGACAGAGTAAAACCCCTTATTTCTCTTCGTTAACGTGGCCGTCAACCAAAGGTCCTACAGACTCCTGGTTCCTCGTCGGGACGCCGTCGGAACCAGAGTGAGAGGATGAAACAAATGGTTTTATTTATCATTTATTTATTGTAATGATTGCTAGATGGCGCCACCAGTGAGTGAATGTGGGGTTTTCTGGCGCAAGAGCCAATTCTGGCTATACTGCGCCAAACATTTGTTATAAGAAATTTAAAATATTTTATAAAATATTTAAATATAATGATAATACAGTTTTAAAAAGTTAAAATTCCAATCACATTAAACCGTTTTCAAATAAATAAAGAAAATTTGGTGGGGATTTGCCCCACCAAGTCAGACCATATATTAAATTAAAAACAATTGAAAAATAAGAATGGAACATGTTAGTTTAAAACAAAGTCAGGCAATACATGTTAAAAAAATATATATATATTTAGCTTTTATTTGTCCTGAATCGGGTTGGTGTTAACTTGCGTATATATGCTTGAGGATCGTTTAAAACATTTTTTGACTTCTTGAATTTATCCAGAGGATCTGGCTCAAGTTTTTCCTCTACGTCATAGACAATCATGTCTTCGTCATCAGTAGTATATTCTTGAGGTGCTGGCTTTCTGGGTTTATGTGGAGTTATTTTTATTTCTATTTCTGGTTTTTGTATTTTTGGGCGTTTTCTTCTATTTCTTGAATTTCGTTGGGATGTGTTAAGATGTTCCTTATTGGATGTAGCTGTAGATTCTGATATGGAAACTGATGATTGAACATCAGTTGATAGAGTGGCAAATTTATTAGAAGTTGTAAGAACTGGGGGTATTTCAGTTGGTAACGATGAAGCGGAAGTATTTAGGTTATTGCTAGGGGAAGTAGTAGTAGGTTGAGGGTCTGAGTTAGTAGCTGCTATTGAAGAGGTGGACGGCAAGAGCCGCACTTGGGTAGAAGACGATGTTGTGGTAACAGCAGGAGTGGATTGTGATATATCTGGTTTCGGGGGAGATGAAAGTGGTTGCAATAATTTTAAAGGTGGACATTCTATTTTAGTGATATTTTCATCTGTCTGCGTAGCAGAAGATACCGGTGAAGATTTAGCAGCCTGAGCATATGTCTGAGATATCTGAGGGGGTAGTAATTTTCTAGCTTCTAAATAAGAAATATTTTTGTTTGTTTTGATTTCCTGTATTTGTTTTTCTATTTTCCATTTGGGACATAATTTAGAATCTGCAGAGTGAGGCGATGAACAATTAATACATTTTGGTTCTAAACTGCAATCCGTGGAAGAATGCCCAATGGATGCACATCTAGAACATGTTAATTGACCGCGACAGGAAGTTTGGGAGTGACCGAACCTCTGGCATTTAAAACAGCGCAGAGGATTCGGAATATATGTGCGTATCTTACAATTCAGGTATCCGGCTTTAATTGTTGTGGGCAATTCAGGAGTATTAAAAGTTAATATTAAATGTTTTGTCGGAATAATTGTTGAATCCTTTTTTATTGCTATTCTTCTTACCTGAATAACACCCTGACCAGAAAATCCATCAAGGATTTCCGCATCAGGGGTTGTCAACAAATCAGGCTCGGAAATGACACCACGACAAGTGTTTAGTGATTTATGAGGAGATATGTTTACTGTTGAATCAAGAAAAGTTTTCGCGAGGAGAAAAGACTTTTTTTTGTAGGGCGAAAATAGTTTCGATAAGAAGATCCCGGAACGTAAGCGTTTTCACAGATTTCGGTTCACCTCCTATTCCAATCAGAGCTTTTGAATGGCAAATGGCGATTTCAGAACATGGCATTGTTAGTAAAGATAAAACTAAAAATCGTGCATGTGTAGCAGTTTCGTCTATGTTAATTTTGGGTAAATTAAGGCCTTTACCCGGGCACAGCAGCTTGGGATCCATAATAACGCGTACACCACTTCGTCCTGGCGTGCCTCCACCCACCACGGAGTCCAACAAGGGAGGCAGTGTGCCGGTCATCTGGCCAAAAACCAGGCACGGCGCTTACCCAGAGTACACCCAGAAGATAGTGATACAGTCAGGTGAGGATCCAACGGGTAAACCCGACACCTTATCTGCAGCACTAACCCTACAGCAGTGTCTCTTCGGGGATACCGAAGAGGGACTACCAGCCGATTGACGGGAGCGGGCTCACTCCTGCCACCCGTCTACAGTGAAGCGTGGGCCAAAGGGAACGCAGAGTTATCCCTAGGCCACTAACCTCCTCCATACTGGAGAAGCTGGGCAAAGGGAACGCAAAGGATCCCCAGAACACCATTTTCCCCCTTACGGGACGCCGCACACGGCAAACATGCGGGTCGGAAAACCAACGTTGTTAGTTGAAAACAAATAAAGAAACATATTCAAAGTATTTAAAGAAATATACGAAAAATAAACTAAATTAACGCAATAGAAAATCTAAACCATAATATGTTAGTAGTAAAACTTAAGTTTTTTCATCAGAAAAAACAAATATTGAACAAATGTTCATTTTTTATTAGTATAGGTCTGTGGTCTAGACGGGAAAGGAAGAAAAGGGAAATTTGAATGGCAAGGAGAAGGGCCGAAAATAGAGAAAGATCACTAGGGTATCCTGGGTTCGTGAAGCCCATGTTTACCAAAGACAGTAAACCCCTTAGGAAGAGGAAAAGATCACTAGGGCACCTCGGGAGCGTGAAACCCGTACTCACCTAAAGAAGGTGAGCCCCCTGAGGGGATGGCGCCACCAGACAGAGTACTTGGAGGTTTTCCCCCTGGTGGGAAAACCGGTAGTGGAATGATTAAGACGGTGGATTTTCTGGTGTACGCATCGCGCGGGGAGTCCTTCCCCACGTGTAATTTTATATATTTATCCTAGAACTGCATAAATGTACCTGTATACAGTAAATAAATATTATTTAGCCCAGAGGTGAATAAATTTCATCTAATGATCTCAACATTCATCCCACCGTGCTTAAGTTAACTATATATATTTGCACATTTAAATTACTAAATAAATAACTATAATTTTTTTGTCTAGGCAGTTTTCATTTTTAACACATTGTGTTTTGTCTCATTTTATATTATTGTTATAAGGATTTTGTTTTCTGGCAGTCCTCATAGTTTGTTTATTTTTTTAGCATCTTGCAACAAGTGTAAAAGAAACTTTCGCTCTAACAATTTACTACGGATCCATCATGCCAAGCACCATTATATTCGTTACTGCCCAAATTGTAGTACAACATTTCGACACACCAAGAAGTATTTAAAGCATCTTCGCCATCACTCAAAGTCCTTCCCCACGTGTTCTTGTAATTTTATATATGTATCCTAGAACTGCATAAATGAACCTGTGTACAGTAAATAAACTGTATTTAGCCCTGAGGTGAATAAATTTCATCTAATGATCTATCTATTTATCACAGCGTGTTAAAAAATAAATTATAAATGGAAATATTAAAAATGAAGATTTAGCTTTTACAAGTAGAAATTAAATTAATGCAAATTAAAAATAAAGCATTCATAATTTAAAAACACGGGTAAAGATTTTTAAAAACAATTTTCTAGTGAGTGAGTGAGTGAAAGTAAGGTTTTATGGCGCAAGAGCCAATTTTAGCTATACTGCGCCACACGTTTGTTAAAATCTTAAAATAATTATTAAAATACAACATTTCATATATATACAAATATTTTTATATATGTGCATGCCTGCATGCACAAACATAAAAATGAAAGTTAAAACAATTAAAAGTAATTTGTTAAATTAAATATAAAATCCAATTTTATTAATAAAAGCAAATAGGTTTTGGTGGGGTTTTTCTCCCACCAAGTCACAGGTAAAGTTAAATGAGATGCATGAAAAAAGGTGATGCGATGATGGTTAAAAATTGGACATTCAATTAAAATGTGACGCACAGTGTACAAGATCTTGCATGAAGGACATTCAGGAGCGTTTTCACCAAATAATAAATGCCTGTGTGTGAAGCGAGTATGACCAAGGGCAGGAGAGTAAATTTCTGACATCAGTCCTTCGCATTGGCATCCACCCAATCCCCTATGACAGGTTTTCACAGGGGTGCAGTTTGTTATCTCTGCGACTCCATGATTCCTGCCTTTTTGTTAAAATATGATGCGGATGATTTTCTTCTGTCGCGAAAGCGGTACTGCTGGCGGAATGGTCGTTGCCGACCGAGTCACGGTATCCGCTTGCTGGTTTCCAATAATACCTACGTGGCTTGGTAGCCAGCAAAATGCTATATCGCAACCCTTGCTGTACAATCGACTCGTTATGTTGAGTATATTACATACCACTGGATGACACCGATCGTTGTAGTTTTCAAGTGCTTCTAGGACACTCATGCTGTCAGTATAGATGCAGTATTTACGGGGCATATTGGAGTCGATTAATTGAAGTGCACGGTAAATGGCGAAAGCTTCTGCAGTAAAAACACTGCAAGAAGAGTCGAGCCTATAACCGTGCGTAGTATCTTCAATCACGACTCCACAGCCAACGTTATCTGTACGTTTCGAACGATCTGTAAAAACTGGCGAAAAATTTCTATACTGACTGCGATGGTAAGCAAAGATGCGTTGAAAAGCGATAGGTGTTACCGTGGATTTACTGTACGAGGCAAAAGGGTTGATAAAGTGGAAATAAGGGGTGTTCCAAGGTTGGAATTGAAAAATGTTTATTTGCTGGATATCCACGTTAGGTAGGTCGAGTTCGGAAACAAGAAGTTTCATCCTATCTATAAATGGCCGGATGTTAAGACGGCCGGGCATCAAAAAGTTCTTCATGCTGGTATTCATATACACATTTTGCAGAGGGTGTGATGGCACGGACAATATCTTGTAATAATACGCAAAAAAAGCTTCTTTCGTCTAAGATCTAGAGGAAGCTGGTTACAGTTAACATAGAGACTCTGCACTGGTGATGTGCGAAACGCGCCAGAGCAGATGCTCAATGCTATATGATGGACAGGGTCAAGTTTTTTCAGAGTAGAGTTGCATGCTGATCCGTATACAACACATCCGTAGTCAATGCGAGAGAATACGATTGCCTGATACACTCTGAGTAATGATGTTCGATCCGCCCCCCAGGAGGTGTTACACATCTTCAAGAGGTTTAAAGATTTTTCATACCTCTTCCGCAATTGTAAAATATGCGGAAGGAAAGTGAGCCGGCGGTCGAAAATTACTCCGAGGAATCGTACGTTTGGAACTACAGGAATTTCTACATCACGGATGCGTATTTCGGGGTCGGGATGAATACCTCGTTTGCGGCAAAAGTGCACGCAGCAACTCTTGCTGGTCGAAATACTATGACCGTTGGTGTCGCACCATTTTAGAATATTGTTGACGGCAGTTTGTAACTGTCGTTCAATCATGCGCATATCCGAGCCTTCACAACTGATCTGCAAGTCATCGACATAAAAAAACCTGTAAGGAGGCGATAAAATATTTAAGATGGGTGAAATATGACAGATAAAAAGGGTGACACTCAGAATGCTTCCCTGAGGAACTCCCTCAGCTTGTAAAAAAGAAGCAGAGAGAGTGTCACCCAAACGAAGACCAAAGTTAAAAAGAGTGCGGAGTATTCCATAGCTCCAAGTACGTTCATATGCCTTTTCGATTTCAAAGAAAATAGAAACAAGATGATTCCTCCGGACAAATGCATTTCGAACTTTATTTTCAAGCATGATAATGTTGTCGAGAGTGGATCTTCCCTTTCGGAAGCCACTCTGAAACAGGAATGCATCGATTCCTTTCAAGTTGATAAACGAAACGGGCATTGACCATACGTTCCAGTGTCTTACAAAGGCAGCTCGTGAGTGCTATCGGTCGATAGCTGAGAGGGTTCTTTGGATCTTTTCCAGGTTTTAGGATGGGGATTACTATGGCTTCTTGCCATTGAGTAGGATACACCTGCTCCCTCCATATTCGGTTGAGTGAGTGAGTGATTGTTGGGGTTATTGGCGCAAGAGCCAATTTTGGCCAAACTGCGCCAAACATTCGTTAAAATATTAAAAAGTTAATAAAATATCTGTTAAGAAAATTTAAAATCTTAAAATATGTATAAAAGTCATTCTCAGTATATTTAAAAAAACAGATTTCTGGTTAGAATTCCGCACCAAGTTTGACTGGTATTCCCGAAAAGCTATTTTTTCTGTCTTGTAGGAGTTAAAAGTAAAGATCCCCTGAAATAAGTCTTTCCATTTTTTTTCACATAATCAGGATTAGATTCAATTTCATCCTCCACGTCGTAGATAATCATATCTTCCTCCTCCGTTCTATATTCATCAGGAGCTGGTTTTCGCGGTCTATGTGGAGTCATTTTTATATCTACTATTGTTTTAAGTATTTCTTTTTTTCTTTTGTTATCCCGAATTTTTCTTTTTTTTTTCGAATTCAAATTTTCTATTGTTGTAGAGCCGGAAGCGGGTTGAGTATTGGAGTTTGATGAGAAAGCGGACATGGATGATGAAGCTTTAATAGGGGTGAACATATTGTTTGTGGTGGAAAGTATATTACTAGGTACAGGAACAGGTGGTTGAGGTTCACAGACGGTAATTTCTGTGGTGGATGGCACGAGTTGGGCTTGTGTTGAAGATGATGTGGAAATAGGAGTGGATATTGATATATTTGTTTTAGGGAGTGGTTCAAGTAATTTTAAAGGTGGACATTTTATTAGTGTTATATTTTCGTCTGTTTGAGTAGTATTATTTATGGTAGAGGATTTGGCAGCTTGAGCGTATGTTTGAGATAACTGTGGGACTATTAATTTACGTGCTTCCGGATAAGAAATATTTTTATTTGTTTTTATCTCCTGTATTTGTTTCTCTATTTTCCACTTTGAGCATAGTTTTGAATCAGCAGTATGGGGTTGAGAGCAGTTAATACATTTAGGCTCTAGACTGCAATCTGTGGAAGCATGTCCAGCAGATGCACATCTAGAGCAGGTCAGTTGTCCACGGCAGGAAGTTTGCGAATGACCGAGTGAGTGAGTGATTGTTGGGGTTATTGGCGCAAGAGCCAATTTTGGCCAAACTGCGCCAAACATTCGTTAAAATATTAAAAAGTTAAGAAAATTTCTGTTAAGAAAATTTAAAATCTTAAAATACGTATAAAAGTCATTCTCAGTATATTTAAAAAAACAGACTGGTGTTAGAATTCCGCACCAAGTTTGACTGGTATTCAGAAAAGCTATTTTCTCTGTCTTGTAGGAGTTAAAAATAAAGATCCCTGAAATAGTCTTTCCATTTTTTTCACATAATCAGATTAGATTCAATTTCATCCTCCACGTCGTAGATAAACATATCTTCCTCCTCCGTTCTATACTCATCAGAAGTTGGTTTTCGCGGTCTATGTGGAGTCATTTTTATATCTACTATTGTTTTAAGTATTTCTTTTTTTCTTTTGTTATCCCGAATTTTTCTTTTTTTTTTCGAATTCAAATTTTCTATTGTTGTAGAGCCGGAAGCGGGTTGAGTATTGGAGTTTGATGAGAAAGCGGACATGGATGATGAAGCTTTAATAGGGGTGAACATATTGTTTGTGGTGGAAAGTACATTACTAGGTACAGGAACAGGTGGTTGAGGTTCAGAGACGGTAACTTCTGTGGTGGATGGCACGAGTTGGGCTTGTGTTGAAGATGATGTGGAAATAGGAGTGGATATTGATATATTTGTTTTAGGGAGTGGTTCAAGTAATTTTAAAGGCGGACATTTTATTAGTGTTATATTTTCATCTGTTTGAGTAGTATTATTTATGGTAGAGGATTTGGTAGCTTGAGCATATGTTTTGGATAACTGGGGACTAAATTTCTGCTTCGGATAAAAATATTTTTATTTTTTTTCTCCTGTATTTGTTCTCTTTTTTCCCCCTTTTGAGCATATTTTTTGAATCAGGGGGATAGGGGGTTGAGGCGTTTACATTTGGCTCTGTGCAATCTGGGAAGCATGCCCAACAAAACACATCTAAAAACAAAAAGAATTCCGCCAGGAAGTTTGAAATGACCGAACCTCTGGCTTTTTGAAAAGCGCAGGGGGTTCGGTATGTAGGGAGGGTTTTTTACAATTCAAGAAACCGGTTTTTTATTGTGTTTGGAGTTTCGGATTATTAAATGTTAAAATTAAATGTTTGGTGGGAATAATTGTAAAGTCTTTTTTTGGGGATTCTTCTGACCAGTTACCCCTGATCGAAAATCCCTCAAGGTTTTCCTGATTCAGGAGTGCTCATCAAATCGGCTGAAAAAAATTTCTGCAAGGGTTAAAAAAAATTTTGAGGGTTATAGTTGGGTGGTTAAAAAAAGTTTTTAGCAAAAGGAAATGACTTGGTTTGTAAACAGTATTGTTTCAATAAGTAGACCCCGGATCTTAATCGTTTTATAATTTCGGTTCACCACCTATTCCAAAAGGCTTTTTGTATTTGAAAAAAGGGAGATTTATTTAAATATCGTTTTTTGGCAAAAAAATGGAAAAAATCTTGTTTTTTTTTATACTTGTAACGTTGAGGTGGGTAATACGGGGGCCTTTCCCCGGGCAACAGCTTTGGATCCAAAAAACGCTATACCATTCGCCCTGGCCCTCCCCCACCACGGGCCCAACAAGGGGCGTGTGCCGGTCATCGGGAAAAACCGGGCCCGGCGTTTCCCCAGAGTACCAGAAGAAGTGTGCCCGGGGGTGAGGATCAACGGGAAAACCCGCACCCCTTATCTGCACCCAAAACCCCACACAGGTTCTTCGGGGACCAAAGAGGGTACTACCACCGATTGACAGGGCGGGTCCTCCTGCCACCGTCTGGGTGAAGCGTGGGAAAAAGGGAACGCGGGATCCGGGCCCCAACCTCCTCCACTGGGAAGCGGGGCAAAGGGAACCCAAAAGGATCCCCAGAACACCATTTTCCCCTTACGGGACCCCCACACGGCAAACATGCGGGTTGAAAAAAAACGGTGTTGTGAAAAAAATAAAGCAACATAATAAAAAATTTAAAAGGAAAAAACGAAAAGGAACTAAAAAATAACACAATACAAATGTAAACCATAATATGATTAAAAATTTTTAAAAAAAAACAAATTTTAACGCTTTTTTAAAATGGTCTTTCTAGACGGGAAAGGAAAGAAAAGGGGGAAAATTTTAATGGGAGAAGGGGGCCGAAAATAAAAAAAAAACTAGGGTACCCTGGGTTCTAAACCCCGTTTACCAAAAGACATAAACCCCCTTTAAAAAAAGAAAAAAAAATCACTAGGGCACCTCGGGGGTGGGCGTCTCCCCCAAAGGGGAGCCCCCCGAGGCCATATTCGGGTTTAATAGGTAAAGGAGACTCACTGTGAAACCTCATTCAAAAAGGCGGCAATTCATAGGATATTCTATCAGGACCTGGACTAGTGTTGTGGGGAGACAAACCCCTTCAGTTCCCACGTTAAAGTCCAGTTTAGGTAGGGTTGTCGACACCTGAAGTTGATAGGTGTCGCTCTAAACGATTCTTAGTCACCTGAAATACAGGGGCTGTGAATCGGAGCTGGATACACCAGCGAATGTTTGGCCACATCGACAGGTGACGAATACAAAGCAGTCGATGTTTCCAATATCGGAATGGTAAAGTCCCGATAAAGGCCATTCGCTGCTTTAACCTTTCTGCAACTGTTGGCTGGTAGTTGACGATGTGATTGAAGACACATATTTGATCAAGATTCTCTCTGGCGAAGCTTTGACGACGTATTCCACGAGCTAACGCTTTTGCACGTTTGAACGCTATGAGATTATCAGTGGTGGGGTACCTCCTGAAAATACCCCACTTCCTCCTCTGTTCCTTTTTCGCTTGTTGGCAGGAAGAGTTCCACCATGGTCTGCACAGCTTCCGATTAAAATTGGATGTTTTTGGAATTGCTGCATCGGCAGCATTCCGAATAGCTTCAGTGACGTATAAAACTGCATCATTAACAGTCCCGTCTTGAACCATTATGCCAGTTATAACTGCCCAGCCGTGTGGTTATCCCGGTCTGCGCGATGAAAATGATATGTGGAGGGCGGTTTCGGCTGCCCCCCGCCCCTCAGGGGAGGCCTGCTTCTTCAGGTGATACGGGTTTCACGCTCCCGAGGGTGCCCTAGTGATCTTTTCCTCTTCCTAAGGGGTTTACTGTCTTTGGTAAAACATGGGCTTCTACGAACCCAGGGTAGCCTAGTGATCTTTCTCTATTTTCGGCCCTTCTCCCTTGCCATTCAAATTTCCCTTTTCTTCCTTTCCCGTCTGAACCACAGACCTATACCCAATAAAAATGAACATTTGTTCAATATTTGTTTTTCTGATGAAAAACTTAAGTTTTACTACTAACATATTATGGTTTTAGATTTTCTATTGCGTTAATTTAGTTTTTCTTTTCGTATATTTTCTTTAAATACTTTGAATATGTTTCTTTATTTGTTTTCAACTAACAACGTTGGTTTTCCGACCCGCATGTTGTTTGCCGTGTGCGGCGTCCCGTAAGAGGGAAAATGGTGTTCTGGGGATCCCTTTGCGCGTTCCCTTTGCCCTGCTTCTCCAGTATGGAGGAGGTTAGTGGCCTAGGGATACCTCTGCGTTCCCTATTTACACTCACTGTATGGAGCAGTGGCAGGGTAGGCCGCTCCTGTCAATCGGCTGGTAGTCTCTTCGGTGTCCCCGAAGAGACACTGCTATAGGGTTGGTGCTGCAGATAAAGAGGGGTGTCGGGTTTACCGTTGGATCCCTCACCCTGGACTGTATCACTATCTTCTGGGTGTACACCAGGTATTGAAAGCGCCGTGCCTGGTTTTGGCCAGTCGGCCGGCACACTGCCTCCCTTGTTGGACTCCGTGGTGGGTGGAGGCACGCCAGGATGAAGTGGTGTGTGTATGCTTAGCAGACTCAAACTTTACCTAGTCTACTCTCCAACGTGACAAAGTTTCAACGACTTTGCCAGATTTTTATTACTGTCATAAAACAATGAAGTATTAATACAAATCCTTTCGCAATTCAAAAAGCCCTGATAGGAATGGGTGGAGAACCGAAAGTCCGGCGTGCGTTCAGGGACCTATATTTAAACTCCGCTATTCAAACAAAATCGTTCCTGCTCGCTAAAACCTTTTAAACTCGTCATTAGAGGTATAACTCCACACAAATCTCTTAACTCTTCCAGAGGTGTCATTTCAGAGCCTGACTTGATAAGCACTCTTGAATCAGAAATCCTTGAGGGATTTTCAGATCGGGGTAACTCAAGTCAGGAGAATCTAATAAAAAGACTCCACAATTATTCCCACCAAACATTTAATTTTAACATTTAATAACCCAAAACTTACCAAACACAATAAAAGCCGGTTACTTAAAATTGTAAAATCCGTCCTACATACCGAACCCTCTGCGCTGTTTCAAATGCCAGAGGTTCGGTCATTCTCAACTTTCACAATAGGTAGGCAGCGGCGTGCTCTAGATGTGCATCTGTTGGTCATTCTCCAGGCTACCAGTCTGAGCAAATGCATCAATTGTTCTAATCTCATTCTTCCGACTCAAACCCCTCAGGGGCCTCACCTTCTTTAGGTGAGTACGGGTTTCCACGCTCCCGAGGTGCCCTAGTGATCTTTTCTCTTCCTAAGGGGTTTACTGTCTTTGGTAAGCATGGGCTTCACAATGGAGCAGGGTACCCTAGTGATGCTTCTCTATTTTTCGACCCTTCTTCTTGCCATTCAAAATTTCCTTTTCTTCTTTTTCCTGTGTCTAGACCACAGACCAATCTTACACAATGAACTTTTTATTCAACATTTTGTTTTCTATTGAAAAAACTCTTTTTTAATACTAACATATTATGGTTTACATTTGTAATGTGTTAGTTTAGTTCCTTTTCGTATATTTCTTTTAAATTTTTGATTATGTTGCTTTATTTATTTTTCGATTAATACCGTTGTTTTTCAACCCGCATGTTTGCCGTGTGCGGCGTCCCGTAGGGGAAAATGGTGTTCTGGGGATCCCTTTGCGTTCCTTTGGCCCACGCTTCACTGTAGACGAGATTGTGGCGGGAGTGAGCCCGCTCCTGTCAATCGGCTGGTGAGCCTACTCTTCGGTATCCCCGAAGGAGACACTGCTAACAGGGTTAGTGCTGCAGATAAGGGGTGTCGGGTTTTACCCGTTGGATCCCTCACCTGGACTGTATCACTATCTTCTGGGTGTACTCTGGGTAGCGCCGTGCCTGGATTTGGCCAGTTGACCGGCACACTGCCTCCCTTGTTGGACTCCCGTGGTGGGTGGAGGCACGCCAGGACGAAGTGGTATACGCGTTGTTATGGATACAATACTGCTGTGCCGGGTAAAGAGGCCTCGTATTACCCACAACTCTCAACATTGAACAGACTGCCAGTACTGCACGTTTTATACTATCACTGCCTAATAATGAAATGTCTAAAAAATCCTTTTGCTATTTTTCAAAGCTCTCTCCAAGCTATGGGCGAGCCAAAAATCCGTTAAAAAAATGCGATCCAGGTGATTTACTTATAGAAACAAAATCAAACATTCAGTCAAATCTTATCTGTCTGCAAAAACATTCTAGATTCTCCCTTACAGTTACCCTCATAAATCTTTAAATTCCTGTCGAGGGTGTCATTTCCGAACCTGACCTGTTATTGGCCACTTCTAATGCTGAGATCCTTGAGGGATTTTTTCAGACCAGGGGTGTAGTGCAGGTCAGAAGAATCACTTTAAAAGAAAAGATACTCACATTATTCCAACTAAACACTTAATTTTAACGTTCAATAGCCCAAAACTGCCAACTACCATAAAGCCGGTTATTTTAGAATTGTAAAATACGTCCTATATACCGAATCTGCGCTGTTACAAGTGCCAGAATTCGGACACTCTCAAACTTCTTGCCGTGGTCAATTAACATGCTCTAGATGTGTGCATCCGTTGGGCATTCTTCCACGGATTGTACTCTAGAGCGAAATCGATAGTGGCGCAGTCCCATTCCATCCGATTCAAAATTATGCCGAAAATGGAAAATAGAAAAGCAGATACGGAAATAAAACAAATAAAAAATATTTCTTACCGAAACACGTAAATTAATAACCCCACAATTATCTCAAACTTACGCTCAAGCTGCCAAATCTTCTACTTCAAATAATTCTACGCAAATAGATGAAGAGATATAACAAAAAATAAAATGTCCACACCTCTAAAATTACTTGAACCACTTTCATCCAAAGCAAAACCAGTATATCAATATCCAATCCTCTTTTTCTATATATCATCTTCAACCCAAGCAAACCTCTTGCCAGCCACTTCTTCAATAGCAGCTACTGTCTCAGATCCTCAATCGCCTGCCTACACCCCTAATAACGCACTTTCCTCCACCAATATTATGTTCACCCCTCTTAAACCTTCATCAACCATGTCACACCACTCGTCCAGATTCCAATAATCAGCCCCTTCTACGACTCAACAATAACACAAATTCGAAAAAACAAAGAAAATCTCGGGATAGAAAACGGAAAAGAACTACCAAAACAGTAATAGATATTAAATGGCTCAGCACAAACCTCGAAAATCTACAAATGTAGAATATTCAACGGATGAGGAAGACATGATTGTCTATGACGTTGAAAACGAACTCGAAATGATTCCTCAAGACAAATTCGCCATGAAGGATTGTTACAAAGAACAATCCTTCTTCTTATGTACGATGCAATAACTCCAACACGATTTAGGAAAGGTTCCGACTAATTTTTTATTAATCCCAT
Organism: Trichonephila inaurata madagascariensis; assembly: GCA_019973955.1. Taxonomy (NCBI): domain Eukaryota; kingdom Metazoa; phylum Arthropoda; class Arachnida; order Araneae; family Nephilidae; genus Trichonephila; species Trichonephila inaurata. The sequence goes on from BMAV01020025.1 coordinate 38,778, forward strand.
AGATTGTTTAAGACAAACTTTTTATTAAGCAAAATTTTGTTTTATCAAGCTTTTATTTTTAAGATACAGTCTGACTTGTTGAGAACCCCCACACAAATTTTGTTTCCTTTAATTACTTGATAACTTTTAATACGTGATTTGAAATTTTATCTTTTTAAAACTGTATCAATGCTTTTATATATTTTATCTAATGTTTTAATATTTTAACAAATGTTTGGCGCAGTTTAGCCAGATTTGGCTCTTGCATAAAAACTACATTCACTCACTCACTTTCACTCCCGACTCAAAACTGTGGTCTAAATGGAAACTGAAAAGGAAATTCAAATAGTAAAACCAATAAAATATCTCGTATCCTGGAAGCCCGAAAATTAATAGTCCCACAAATATCTCAAACATACGCACAAGCCACTAAACCCTCAACAGTAACCTCAACAACCCAAACTGATGAAAACATCACAAAAATAAAATGCCCACCATTAAAATTACTCCAGCCACTTTTATCCTTCCTTAAAACGAATACATTAATATCCACACCTGCTATTTCTAAATCATCTTCCTCAACTCAAGCACAGCTACTGCCTTCCACATCTTTAATTACAGCAGCAGTGTCACAGCCTCAGTCACTAATTCTGTGTCTGATGCCGTAGTTACCACCAACAAATAAAGGCGATCACTTCATTGAACCATCTTCATCATAATATCCACTTCCTCATCCAACTCGCTTTCCACTACAAATACATCTTTAGAAGCGGAAACCCAACCTCTTACAACCTTTAATAAATTTACTGCACTTTTACCTGAAATTCAGCCATTAGTTCCCTTACCAGAGTCTGTCCCTACTACATCCAATAGTGAACCTTCGAATACATCAGAAATCTCAAAAAATGTAAAACGAAATTCAAGAAATAGAAGAAAACGACCAAAATACAGAAACCAGAATTGAAATAAATGGCTCCACATAAACCCAGAAAGCCAGCACCTCAGGAGTTTACTACTGATGACGAAGACATGCTCATATATGACGTAGAGGAAAAACTTGAGCCAGATCCTCTGGATAAATTCAAGGTGTCAAAAAATGTTTTAAACGATCCTCAAGCATATATACGCAAGTTAACAAACCCGATTCAGGACAAATAAAAGCTAAATATATATATATTTTTTAACATGTATTGCCTGACTTTGTTTTAAACTAACATGTTCCATTCTTATTTTTCAAATTGTTTTAATTTAATATACGGATCGACTTGGTGGGGCAAATCCCACCAAAATTTTCTTTATTTATTTGAAAACGGTTTTTAATGTGATTAAATTTAATTTTTTAAAACTGTATTATCATTATATTTAAATATTTTATAAAAATATTTTAAATTTCTTATAACAAATGTTTGGCGCAGTATGCCAGATTGGCTCTTGCGCCAGAAAACCCCACTTTCACTCACTCACTCATTCGTACCCCCGCACCATTAACATACGGGACTAGGAGAGGGAAGTGATCACTGTTATGTAGATCCTGATCTACCTCAAAATTCAACAACGGTAGTAGATTTGGCGAACAAATGGCAAGATCGAGGGAGTTAAATGTCCTCGTGGGTGCATGAAAATATGTTTTCTCGTCGTTGTTGAGGAGACAGAGACAGTGATCAGAGATCAACTGTTCGATCTGTCTCCCACGCGAGTTGGTATCATCATGCCCCGGCAGAGGGCTGTGTCCGTTAAAGTCACCGAGCAAAATAAAGGAGCTGGCAATTGACTAATTGATTCAAACCCACTTGTGGCCAAAAATCGTTGGGTGGTAAATAAAAACAGCAGACTGTGACTAAGAATGGATATGAATCCGTACAGCCACAGCCTGTAAAGATATTGTGCAGTGTGACGACATTACTGGGATAAAGATGGGACGTGAAAAGGCATACACCTCCAGTTGGAAATGCATCGCCATCTACATCCCGTCGTACACAATTATAACCTCGCATTCGCATTGTCATGGTACTCTTCAGAAAAGTCTCCTGAAGAGCAACACATGCGGGTTGGTACGTGGATATGATGGATTTGAGATCATCGAGTCTAGTCCTCAAACCACGGCAGTTCCAGGAAATGAAGGAGGTCATTATTTTACCGCACTCGCTCCTCCTCCGGAGCTAGAAGTCGAAGGGCCCGATTGGTAATCCATGAGAGCTTCGTCTTCCTCGGAGCAATCTCCGGTCACCGTATCTTCAATTTTTCGGTGGAAGTCTCTCGATGGTTTCTTTGGGATCCTAGATAGGGTTGGTTTTTGATCCCGTTGACGAGCCCTTCGGCTCTTTGGTCTTTTCGGCAAATCGCTCTCTGTCCTTTTAATTATTTTTGTTTTCGTCGGAGGTGGTGATTTGCTTGTTGGCTTAGCAATCACCTTAGTTTTAGTTGGTGAATTGCTTTGTGAAGCAGCAATTATCTCCGGTTTAGTGGGTGTCACTGTATCTGAGTCGTTATCTTTTTCCTTGTTGCATTGGATTGCCTTATCTGTAGTGCTCTTACGAGCAGCACTGTTAAACTTTTACCAGAGACCGGCGTGCGTGACAAAACAATACGCCATGCCTCTGGGTAGGAAATTTTTTCTTTTATTTTAATAGCTGTTATTTCTTTTTCTTTTATCCAAGTTGTGGACAGGAGCGTGAATATGCCGGATGTTCACCTTGACAATTAAAAACATTGCTCCTTCTTTGTACAATTTGAACTGTCTGGCCCAATTCCCGCAACTGGGGGAGGTAGGTTGGGCCCCCACAGAC
>BMAV01020026.1:30881-61114 GCA_019973955.1 Trichonephila inaurata madagascariensis
ACAACAAAAGTTATTTTATTAATTTTTTTAAAAAAATAAGAAACAATGAATACGGAATAAAAAGCAGAATCTCTTAAGTTGAAAAAGAGGTGTCCATTGGTTTGTTTCTCTCGCGTTAAAAGAAAGAGTACAAAGGTTAAGTATTGCCTTTAAAGGAACATAAGTCGAAGCTCATTTAGTGCACTAAAATATATACTGATTACAGTAAAGAATGCGGACTCATTATTCGTATGTTTAAGAATGATTCATTTGGCTCCACGAAAAACGATCTATCTTTATTTGGCTATAATGACACATGATCAGCGACCAGTGGTCGCCAACCATAAAAGCGAGAATTTTTTACTAGACATCTGTATATAATTTGGTCAGAAATTCTTGTTTAATACACAGCTGCAAAGTTCTGAGAAAGTTATTTACCGCTTATCTGTACATACCATCTTGTATTTCGAGACAGGCAACGATCTAGCACGGCTTGCTACAGTTTTTGACCGTACCACCTGGTGATGGTTCTCGTTATAATTGATGCTGTCATAATTTGTATACAACATTTTAGTGCAACGTATAATCATTAGGTGACCATCTTCTTGAACTGGTCAGTCTCATGTCGGAATGACTCTCCATCTCAATTAGTTGTCTAGAAGCTTAAAGTATCCGAATATATAGGTTCGGAACCGTGATTTTGAAAAATCGCGCAAATGAATATTTTTTTATATATTTAATGTTACTTAGATTAGAATACACTTATAAAGTTGTTTAAAGAATATTATTACAATAAAAAAAATATTTAAAAGCAATATTTTGGCAAAAAAGGGACATAGAATTACATTTTTTCAAAACATTCTCCTTTTATGAGAAATGCTTTCATAATGATAATATTTTGCTTATATATAGCTAAGACTTCTCGACAAGGCCTGAACTACGACTTTTGAAAAATTCACATTATTTTTTGAGTTACCAGCAATTGAAATAATTATCAGTACTTTTCTGTAAAAATTTATCCGCTCTGATGTATTAAAATATGGATAAATCACTTCTAAATTATATATTTCAAAAATCCTACTTCAGGCTCTGTACAGAGGTCTGAGCTATATATAGGCAAAATATTATTATTACAGAAGCATTTTCCATAAAAGAAGAAAATTTGGAAAATAAATAACTCTACATCCACATTTATTGACAAATATTGCATTTAAATCCTTTTTTATTGTAATAATATTCTTAAAACAATTTCATACGTGTATTCTAATCTAAGTGACCCTAAATATTAAAAAAATATTAGTTTGTACGAGTTTGAAAAATCACGTTCCAGAACGTAGTCGGATACCTTAAACGAGTTATTTTGTTTAAAATCAGTGGATCCTGTTATTTTTGGTAGAAAGAACACAGTTATGTCATTGAAAAGTATTATTTATAAGAATGTGGTGGTTTTATTCTATTGATTTAAATGAATTTTAAGATTTATCATTCTTTTTATTATTTTGTATGAGTCAACATAATGTGAAATACTAATGAACCTAGATTTATTGGAAAAAAACAAACTCTTTTTATAATATTACAAATATTTATTTTTTACAAATGTTAATTATTTTAGTTTTGTACAGTTTTGTTTAAATGGATGGATTGTAAACATTTTATTCAAATTTGTATTATTTAATACGAAAATAATTCAGAATATCGGAAAGAATAACTAAAAAAATTAGGGATAAAATATTTTTTAGATTTTTTTATTTTAGTATATATTTCTTTGAACTCAAAATTGACAATTAGAAGATTTTCTAAAGGAGATGTAGATTCAAAAATATGATAAAAATACTTTAATAAAGTTAAAATGTTTAAATCAAAATGTAATGTTCACTAAAGAGAATATTTGTTACAAGCTAAGAGGCTAATTTTTTCTGAAATATCCAAGTAATTTTTTCCCTTATAATACATTTTTGCAGTTCAAAGTTCATTGAATTTCGAATAAGCAACCCATTGCTGTATAAAAATATTTTTAAATTAAGCAATAAAACATTAAAAAAAAGTCTTTCTTAAGCCTTTCTTATAAAAATTACATTCAAAGAAGGCACAAATCATCATTTAATTTAGTAAATCAATCAGGTTTTTATCACTGGAAAGTTGGAAGATAAGATACATGGCTATGAAATGTGATAATAATTCTGAAAACATGTCAAATAGAGTATTTTCGAGGAATTGTTTGGAAAACAAATTTTTGAAGAACTCCATTGGTCATGATCTAAGAGTGTCAAGAACTTTCCAGCGGCTTACAATACAAAGAAAGATGGACTCATACGTGTAGGAGGATGTCAATAAAATGATTGGATAATAATATAGATAATTTCCAAGAGATTTTGTGTGTGTAATTCCCAGCTGTACAAAAACAACAAAATATAACATGCCGCTTGTTGAAAGAGACACAAAATACGCAGTATTTTTGGTTTGGGGTATTTTTTCGGTTTTTCTGGTAAATAATTCTAGAAATGTTTATAATTTCTTCTTCAAGATCACGACCTCTTTTAACAGTATTTATTTCATACGTATTATGTAATTAGACTTAAGACGTAATACCTTTTTTTCATTCAGTCGATGCATTACACAAACACACATATTTAGGCTCATTTTTTTCATTTCATAGAAATTAATGCCATTATAGTTTGGTAGACTATTAATAAATTAAACACAAAAATATCTTTTTGTACTCAATAGAATTATAATCATATTTTACTGATAGTTAACCAAAACACTAAAAATATCATTGTAGCTATGAATTTAACTATACATTTATCTATATCTTTACTAAACGCTGAATGAGAGAAGTTCATGTTATATAGTTTTCGAAGGTTATCATATTTATAGTATATGTTGTAAGTGAAGTATAGTTAATTAATCCAAAATAATGTGCCTTCAATTTAAATTAAACATTAGAGATAGACCCAATGGATGAGTGAAAGAAAAATTTCTGAAGAAAAAATATGTAAATATTTTATTCATAATTTTATGGTGAAAATTAATTTTTTTCAACTCCATGCGTTTTATTCTGTATTTGATATGAGTCTTAAAGATTATTTAACCTATCCTCCAGCATATAACGCGAACTTTTAACACACAAAAATTAAATCGGAATTTTCGAGTGTGCGTTATACGCCGATTATAAAAATATTAGCTTTAAAAGAACAACAAAAAAAATGAGCATAAAAAAGTTATCAACATACATATATCGAAATATTGTTTGTTTAAAAGAAGTGACGCGTCCTTATTAACTTAAAGGGGGTTATAGTCTCGAAGGATACTCTATTTCAGAACCTGGAATAATATCTCAAATAAATTACTTTAAATCAAGAGTACATGAACATTCCAGGTTTCTTAGTAAAAAAAGGGGGTGCGTTGTTCAGCGAATATGCTTAAAATTTTTTAAAAAATCAGCTTGAAAGTATAGGCGTGCGTTATATATATATATTTATATATATATATATAAGCGTAAGCCGGTGGTGGTTACTTTGAATTATTGATATAACTGGTTTCAGTAAACATATTCAGAATTAAGGTTCAACTTTTTTCATTTTCACACACACATAGCGTAAAAAGGCACCCACGTTTGTATTTCTTAATTAACAGGAGGGAACACTCACACAGACACAAGCGACATAGCAAAAACAAGAGACGACAATTACATGTTGAAAACAGACAAAGAGAGCGGAACAAAGAACTCTCGCTTTATGTAGTAGGCCAGGTGTACTCAACCTTTTTTACTCCTGGGCTGTATACATATGTCAGCTATTTCATGCGGACCACATACATATGTTAGTTATTTCACGCGGGTCGCAACATAAGGATAAATGGGGGAGGGGAGGGGGAAGAAATGCTTTAAGACCAAGATACAATTGGAAATTTAAGATGTGGAAAATAGATCAAAATATTATAACTCCTTTTTTGCTTTTTTAATTATTTTTTATGTTTTTTATTTTTTCACTAACACTAAATTAGAAGCATTTAAGAAACGCTCCTTCACAATTTCTGCATCTCTCAGTAAACGGTTTCATATGGTTATCAATAATGTAACAAACTTCATAGGATGTCTTTGTTATACCGCTGTCATATTACCACTGATAAAACAGTTTGTTGCTGCTGCAAAGATTATTCAAGAAAGTCTATTTATCACCTCTTGAAAGAGATCTTGGAGGAAAAGTGTCATTGAATGATTCCTGTTTATTGGTATTTTTTAAATACAGCACTTTCGTGACAAATCAAACAATTACTGATCCATGTTTGTTTTTTACTACATAATAGTTAACTTCCCAATCGTCTTGAAATGGTATATTTTCTTCGAATATTTTTCGCTTGCAAGATATAAAAAATTCTTAAAAGTTAGTTCCACCCATAAAATGGTCGCTACTCCACTGTTGTCTGTTATCATTTAACGTAACCGTTCCAAACAGAAAAACGAATGCCATTTAGTACCCGTACGATACCGACAGCAAAAAGCAAGATTTTGCTTTTGATTCCTTGACAAAGAATTTTCCACTAAATATTTAATACAATGTTCTTAAATAAGTAAATTTCTCAGAGCAATGGGCCATGACGGGCCACTTAAAAAGGCTCGGTGGGCCACATGGGGCCCACGGGCCGCAGGTTGAGTATCGCTGTAGTAGGCAGTGAAGGTTGCGTGAGTTTTTCTAACAGAAGGGATGATTGGTCAGAAACTATCACCCGATAATTTCTGACGCAATTTTAATATTCGATTATAATTAAAATCTGGTTTATGCGGGTAAGCAAGTAAAAATAATTAAATGCGAGTCATGAAGGAACCGACCAAATAATTAAAAAGTTACTAAAAATGGTATTGGAGGGAATTATTACACACACACACACACATGCGCTGAATTTTATGGTATATTGTACTAAAATGCATAGTTAATATATAAATTTCTTGATTCATAATAATCCATTAGTGAATTACAGTATTAATTTGAAACCCAGCCACCATCCAGTCTTAACCGTACCCAAACTTTCAACACGTTTTTTGTGGGGAAAAAATATTGTATCATGTAAAATGGTTCTTATTTCTATATTCGATACTTACGAAATTAAAATTAGAAACAATAAATAGTGAGTAATTAATTTATTTTAACAGTTTTACAGATTTTAAATACATTTATGGACATATAATTGCTCTAATCGTTAGTATCATGTTCAGCTCCCCTCATTTACGAATTTTTCCACTTTCAATTCGAAGCCGCACTCTATTTTCAATAGTATTAGCATTGGAAAAAAAGTGCTTTTTAGATTCGAATACATTCGGTGCCTACACTAAAAAAACAAATTTAAAAATAGCATATCTGTAAGGAAAAGAGTAAAATATTTCGTTAAAACTCATATATTGAGATCTGCTTTGTGAAGATCATCTCATTGAAATCAGATTTTGTTGAAGTCTTTTTTTTCTCAAACTTTGTTTAACTGAATTTCATTAATCTTGTATTTTTTCTTTGATTGAGGTCATCTTTAAATTTTATTATTATTATTATTTTAAATAAGAAAATGGCTATGCAGATATGTAAATATTCAAATACCGTGTTTATTCGATTCTAAGCCGTACTTTTTCCCCAATATTAATGCAACTGAAAATCAGATGCGGCTTGGAATCGAAGGAAAAAAAGTTCGTTGAATAGGGCAATTCGAACAATTATAGGTTCATGTATGTATTTAAAAGTTCATAATACTGATAAAAATAACTAGTTATATACTTCTTATTAATTCTCATTTTAAATTTATTTTAATTTCGTAAAATTAATTACCGATTTATCATTTCACACTATTTTTCATTTTTCACAAAAATTTGTTGTGAATTTGTGGTGCGGCTTAGAATCGATGGCAGCTTAGATTCGAGAAAATACGGTAAATAAAGCTTCTTTTTTATAACGTTACGTGTCTCTGATTATTCATTTATATGACCAAAAAATTTGATTTCTATTTAATAACATCAATTAAATGTAGAAATCTGTGTCTGATATCTAATATTTGTTTTTAAAAATTGGTTTGCCACGTAGTTTGCGTGAATGTTTTTTTGCCAATTATCCACCATTTTTGCAAAAATAATGTATTTTAAAAGAAGCTGCCTCTCATATATTCCACATGTGGTAAAACAGAATAAGTTACTGTTTGTATGTACAACATATCTGTTTGTATGTACAACAAGTATTATGCAAGGTCGACGCGAGATTTCAATATTGTCTGTGGTTTGTGGTGCATCAGAATCAAAATTTCTTTAACCTAAATAGGATTTCCAAAATTACTCTACGAGCTTGCCAGTCTTTAAGAGACAAGCGTTTTCCATTTCTATTGCTTGATTCGTGTTGCATCTGTTTCTACTATAATATATATAAAACAAACTATTTAAAATTTTTATTAAAAGACGACTATAAGCTGTAATACATCCCAAGTAGGGATTGCAATACCGGTGTTCCGGGATACCGAATACCGGTATTTTGAGCCATTTATGCAATTTTGTAATATCGGTATTCACAAGCTTAAATACCGGTTTTTCGGTATTTACTAGAAATTTTTTTTTTTTTTATCTTCTTTATATGTTCAGAAATCTCCAACCTAGCAAAATAGTATACATTTTTGTTTTTATATCTCCCTAACGGGCGAAATTAATTAGACTGTTAATATAAAGTTGCATCGTACAATCAAGAGAAGTAATAAAATAAGTGAATTATCCAAGGAGTGGGCTAAAACTATTCTATTACAGCTCAGAGCGATACTGAGGAGATTCGTCCTCTGATCGTCTATTCCCATCTGTGAAAAAAAGGTTGTAATTGAGAAGCAAGTGCGTAATACTTCGATATTTTTTAAATTGGGGAGTTTGTTATTCACATTGGATTTGAATATCATACTTGTAATTACATACCATCATGATTTTATGAATGAAAATGAAAAAGAAGAAAAGAGACTAACCAATTCAAATTTGATCAAGTTTATAGTAAATGTTCTTAATTTTTTTTTACCCACAAACCTTATCCACACTCAGAAGAATTCGGTACAGTTGTCGAAGATGATTATGACACTAATGTCGATAATAAAAAGAAATTATTTCTTCAACAAAAATTAGAATTAGCGAAACTAAAAAAATTTCAATAAACCTAAATACAATACAGAAATGAGTTATATCCAAAACAATCCGACGAGAAATCGATTTATTTGAAGATGAGAGATTTAGAGGTAAATACTTGAAAAATTATATCGCATTGCTAACAGTACGACAAACAAGCATAGATACCGAAGGAGCGTTTTCAACAGCTGGTAATTTTTGCACAAAATTGCGTTCCAGGCTTAATGACAGTACAATTGAAGCATTATGTTTTTTAAAATCACACATTTCAAAAAATTTGTAATAGTACCACAGACTGAATAGGGATATTAACACTTTTTCTTAATTTAAAGAAATAAGATTTTCCTTTACTTTTTTGTGATGTTTTATATACTGTTATAATTTATAAGTTAAAATTTTTTTTTCGTGATATTTACAATCGAATAAAACTGACAAATAAAACAAAAAAATACCTGTGTTTCCCTTTTCTGAAATTTCTTCTACCGATATCAAGGTCTAAAAAAATACCGAATACCGGTATTGAACTTTTAGTCCGATATTGCAATCCCTAATCCCAAGCGATACAATCATTCTCAAATAGAGGTACTATCAAATGAAATCATTATTTTGGTGTATGAAAATGGCTTAGATTAGGAGTGGGCAATTATTTTGGCTTCGAGGATAAAATTGGGAAAGCGGAGGATACAGGAGGACCGTACCGTTTTTAAAATGATTGTATTCATTAGTTAACTTTGCATCTCAGAAAAGGTGTAAATTGTTTCATAAAACAGTAAAGTTAAATAAAGTAGTAACAGGTTTATTCAACTTATTTTTATTGTGCTAATTTCATATGCCCTATAGATATTTTGGAATCGGTTTAATGCAGTGCTTCTCAAATTTTCAATGTTGGCGACCCATATTCAATCATAATTTCATGGGGACCCCCTTCATACAATAAAAATGTACTGAATTCAATAATACTTTGACGCTAAAGTTCCAATAGGACTTTAATTATAAACTGTACAAATTATTAAGACAATAATTAAATTGTGCATACAATTTTGCATGTAACAAGCCAATAAGGCATTACTAATTATTCACCTTGTCCTTAACTTAATATCGATGAATTAATGATCAAATACTTAGTGCAATACTGATATCTTTATAAATATACTATATTATTGTATAAATGTATATTGTTTATTGTCTCAGAATGTATTTTGCTCTAATTCCTTTCATTAAGTTAATATTTTTTAATTGTTGACTTTTTGATATGCTCGTGCCCTCCTAAGAGGATTATCATGCCCCTGGGGGGGGGCACCCCACAGTTTAAGAAACGCTGATTTAATGAAACAAAAGTGCCCTATCACAGTTTTTTACAAATTTTTTGAACTCAGGAGCGAAATTACTTGTTGAAATTCTCATCACAATCTGCAAATTAATATAAGACAATTTGCGCCTGCATTTACTGTTGTTTATTTTCTTGTAAGAAAAATTTTCCTTTAGAATATATGTTGTCCCAAATAATTAGAACATTTTTTGTCTACTTTGTTCTTCGTTAGCGGGCTGCAAAAAGTTTTTGAGGGCCGTATGTGGCCCGTGGGTCACTTTTTGCCCACCCTTACTTATATAGATGGCTTAAATAACTTAAACCCACGTGAATCAGATTAATAGCTTGTGGATGATGCCTTAATTGAAAATTATATTATCAATCTACACCAGCGTTTCTCAAACTGTGGGGCGTGCCCCCCTAGGAGTTCGTGATAATTCTACGAGGGGCGGGGATGTGAGCATACTGAAAAGTAGAAAACGAAAGATTTTTTTTAAAAAAAGTATTAATTTACTGAAAGTAAACAAAAAAAAAAAAAAATGCCATTCTGACATAATAAATAATGAAATACACATTTACACTGATATAATACACTTATAAATGTATCAGTACCGCACAATGTATTTGATAATTAAATTAATAATACTAAGTTAAGAACAAGTTTAATAATGAACAGTGATCGCATGGGCTTTTCATATATAAAACTATATACAAAAATTAACAATTATCATAATAATTTGTATGGTTTGTAATTAATCCATTAACTGCCGATTAAAAGTTATGAGATTCGCTTATGAAAGTTATGAGACCGTTTTCTACATAGACGTGCTCTGTGGTGCATGTGATGAATCGGCCGCCCCCCCCCCCCCCCGAAAAGGAATAAAGAAGCAAATCCTCTGAAATAAGTAAATCCTTCGTTAACTCTGTCAAAGTCATTTTATTGTATTCCAAAGCCTTCGAAATAATTTTATGGGTAACAGTGAACAGAAAAGATCGTACTTTGGAACGACGTATATAAATGTCCAGGACAATTAACGTTTTGGCTGAGCGAGACATATATACACGCCAGTGACACTTAAGAGGTTAAAATCATATTGTAGCTTTAACGTCAAAGTATAGTATTATTGAATTCAAAACATTGTTATTGTGTGGAAGAAGGGAGGGCGATGGAAATTCTGATTGAATATTCAGTCGCAAATGTTGAAAGTTTGAGAAGCACTGATCTACACTAATGGCCATTAGAATTGCAGCACAATGATGGTGGAATTAAACAAACGTCAAATTCTTATGAAAGGAAGATGCCGAATATATACAAATGATCACCATTTCAGTGTAATCGAACGAAGCAGGTGGGGAAAATGACACCTTAAAGTCTGCATAAAAGTAAGTTACACAGAGGGTTTCTCATTCATGAATCACAAATGAAATGTAGCTGCTCGTGAGAAAATCGTGTTATGCTTCGTATAAAAAGTAACGGCTAACAGTCGGGATTCGATAGTAACGGGATCGTGGCACCGGCTTATTGTACCGTGATATTACAACTCCTATTGGTCGGAATGCAATGACTGTCACATAAATATGAAATCGATGGGTTAAAAAGGATCATACTGAATGCTATGTAGATTCTCAATGGCTTTGTATCCCTAACGCTTAAGAGGACAAACACTGTGAGGCATAGGCCCTTGGCTGCCTCATCTCTACGTTATCTACGCGACCTGTATCTGTAGGAATGAACGAAGAGCTAGATGTTTCAGTCATCTTAATATGTCTTTATTAAGATCTTAACTTAATCACTGTACACAATGATAATAATAATCATAAAAAGAGGAGCTGGAGTGAGAAAAGACACAATTCGTATTACCAAATAATCGCGTAATTGACCACTATATCTAACTTTACAGATTACTGCTAATCTCTTTAATACACGTAGTTTCCTTATATCTTAATTGAAGATGCTTACCGTTAAATCCTAAGTAACAGCTACTCTCTTGGTCGCACTGACGTGGCTTAAATCCTTGTTGAATGGTATCCACCTTTATCTTGAAGGCACAGGTACGGATATGTTAATTCTTGAACTTGTAATCTCCTGTAACTCTATCTTCAGCGTTTAATCATAAACATAGACCTCATATAGCAACTTCACATAGCCACCCCGCGAATGCTAAACTTCTACTATTTAAAAGATTCCTAATTTACATACACACGTTCTTCTTCTGGAGTTGGTTGGAAAGAACTGCCGTTTTGGCCCCAAAGAACCTCACGAGGACATTAATGGAAATCGTGATGAAAACGCGTCACAACATATCAGGTCGGTCTTGCATCACGAATGGTCGCATTAATGTATGAAGGCATTGAGGAGAATGCACGTGATCTTCTTGTATTCAATATTATCATACGGTCCTGCACTGAGTATTATGATATGGGCTTCTATTCAGAAACTATATGAACATCTATTGTATCAGTCATTGATAATCTGAACGGGCAGAGTTCAATTTTTCATATCTTAAGACCGATGGCTATGTCATATCTTTGAGGCCTCAAAAACATCTTTTTCAGAAAGATAACGCAAGACAGCATGCGTTGCCAAACGAGTCTCGTTTATCTAGACACAAAGAGTGTTCGACTGTTGCCCAGGCCAGAATATTCTGCAGATCCCTCACCCATTGAAACATGTGCTCATGAATTGCTGAGATTGCCACCGCACTCCAGCCTCTTCGGCAGATGAAATGTGGCATACATTTGAAGCAACACTGAAGAATTAGTCCACATCTTTTATCCAGTTCTAGTTCGACTCGATACCTAACAGTTTATCGAAGAGCCGTTTTGTCCGTCAGAAGTAAGAGCTGTGTGTAATAATTTCGGACCCTGTTTGCAATCTAATTTTCGACTAATTTTATCACGTTTTCTTTTTATTGTTCTGTATACGTACTACGTAAAGTTTTGTCATTTGCTTTCTCTCCTAAAGCAATTTCAAAAATCAGCGATGTAATGATGCAGTAGGAAAGCCAGCCTTTTCCTCAAGGCAAATTTAATGTGATGTTTTGTACTTTTCAGTAAACTAAAACAATCAACTTCACCACTTTTTCATTTAAGAAAACTATTTTTCAGTGAAACCAAAAAGAAAAGGTATAAAAATTAAAACATCAGTAGTTATTCCAAACAAAATGCAATTAAAGGTTAGTTGTATCATAAAAAGATAAAGAAATAAAAAAAATCTTGATATGGAAAATATAGTAAAGGCTATTTCTATTGGATGAAACTAAAAAAATTCAAAAATATGTTCTTATTTATTGTTGATGCTTAAGAAAGTATATATAATCACTATGAAATAAATATTTAAGAATCCTTGCCATTTTGAGATTTCATGTAGATTAGAGTTTTTGACTTCTAAAATTGCTTTTAATATTTCAGAAGGATATTTTCAATTTTTATTTTTATTTCTTCTTCAACCTTCGGAACTATTTTGCAGAATGAATCGTTTTCAATTCCTTTTCTACAAGCCGAATATAATATTTGATCTGTCTGTCCATTTACAGTAATATTATTTTAAAGAATCGAGAAGTCTCTGGAATACCTCCTTCGAAACTATTAATGGGCGAGCTTGCACAAATTTTATTAAAAATATTTTATTATTTTAAATGGTTTTCAAGTACGGTGCCTAAACAGTCTGGAAGTCATTACTATTTTTCTGTGTGCCAGTGGTTCTCAAACTTACTGTGCCTTTCTGGACTTCTTTTTATTCCGAAAACTTGGTCATAAACCCCCAAGTGAAGTTATTCTGATTCAATGCATGATAGGAAACTGAATTTAACTTTGATGTCCTGAATAGTAAATATTGACATAAAAATTAAGCATAAGGGAAACATTAGGGAATCTGAAATAATATTTATTCAATTTTATAAAAAAAAATATAGTAACATTTTTTTTTACAATATATAACATGGGTACACCAATCAAATGGTTATTTTCTTAACAATACAAAGTATAATACTGCTTTCTGTTCAAAACTGAGAAAAATTTGTTGAATTTACTTCATATACAGGGATCATGCACAAAACAAAACTAAACTGTTGACTGTAGATGTAAGACTCTTTTGTACTGTCATATTTTAAACATGTTGTACAAGATAGGTAGCAGCAAGATTCTGTTCCTACTTAAACCTGAATAGACAGCGCGCACACACGCTTATCCTTACTTGTACTTTATGTACCTTTCTAAAAAAAATTGAATATTTATTCTAAATTTTTTAAAGCGTAAAAAGTCATAGCTAATTGTTTATAAGTTTCCTAATAATGGAGATGCACATGAAGAATATTTTACTTTATATTAAACCCTCTTTGTAGACTCATAACGTTGTGGGAGCATTACCAAATTAATTTTAATTTTCTACGGATCATCTCAGCAATCGCAAAGGCTTCTAGGGCTCCAAAGGAACCACTTTGGGAACCTATGCTCTTTGTGTTCCTACAACTCATGAGGAAATGAGTTTGTCCAATTTTTAAGGAAAAACATATTATTCATTAATATTCTCTCTGTAGTATTCTAATTCACTCGTAAAGTTTTTTACCATCTGATCGCCCCTGTAAATATTTTTTCTCCCTTTTTTGGAGTTTCATGTCACATTTGATATGCATTATGGCACAGTTATTACTTTGTATTGCGTTTTTGAGGAAAATGATACTTGAATTTTCGAATTGCAACAGCAACATTTGAAAAAATAAAATAAAATTATTTCACATATTGCTAAAATCTCTCTGCTGAAGAGACAGAAAGCAAGGAAGTTAATTCATTGTGGAAAAGAGATAATGATTTTAACCTGAGAATATATTGAAATTTAGTTATACCACCACTACCACACACGCACGACTATGAATCTGAGCATTGTATTGTATCTAATGATGATCTGGCTACTTATGGCACACGAGCTACATGTGGCACGTGATGCAATTCTCAGTGGCACTCTGCAGTAGTCAACAAATTTACAATTTTTGAGTGGATGGAAGTTGATAAATTTGTAATGGACCTTTTTTGTGACAAACATCTTCAGAATTACGGGAATTTACGAAATTACTCAACTCCGAAAATAAATTTACAACTACTTTGTAAATTATTGAATATAATTGATGGAGAGATTTAATTGTTTGAAGAGAGAAAATTGCATTTACTCTGCTTTCTGCTTTTAGTTCTACATATCTAAATAAAAAATCTTTCCTCATATGAAAAATATTTAGAGTTCTCAAAAAACTGTTTCTAATTTTAATAAATATGTTTACAAAATATATAATATATTTACAATTTCAACTTTTTTTATTCTTGTTGAAGAAATAGTTATATTTTATGTCGTTTATTTTAATGATAAGAAATATCTTCAAATGATGCAAAATTAATATATTATAAAATTGTAAATCTCTATATTATTGATCTTTATTCTCTGGCTCTGCATGCATTATCGATGGAATCAAATGTTTCAAAAATGTCCCATTGTGTGGCACGCTGAATCATATTGATAGAATTGGTTTAGCACGCCACAACTAAAAGGTTGCTGGCTCCTGATTTAGAAGAATAATTTGAAGATGAAGAATCTCTCTCCTATATAGGTAATACAAAACCACAAAACGACGTAAGATAAAGTATATAAAGTGGTCAAAACTGAAAATAAAACTAAATGTTGCGAAAGAACATTTTGGCAAAACATATAGATGAAATTGAACACTTTTGAAAATAAGAGCCTTAAATACAATTGATTAAATTCTGTAATGAGTGATTTAACATATAGATTATACAAAAATCATCATATAGATAATTTGTTTTGTTTGCTAAGATATCAACACTGAGTTTTTGCTGCATATATATATATATTTTCAAATTTGTATTTTTTTACTACAGGAAATATATTTCATCCTGAATCGCAAAACTGAAAAAAATCTTAGTATCACACAAAAAAATTTGACATGTGCTTCTGCTTTTCCAAAAAAAAAAAAAAAAAAAAAAAAGGAAGGCACGCTCTCTAGAAGATTACATTTTGTTCTTTTGACAGTAATTTTAATTTAAAGACATGTGTAGTTTCTATTTAAGGCAAGCTGACAGAGAAAGTGATAACTGACCTTCGTGTCATTGAAAGTAATCTCTTCAAAACATTTTTAAATAACGAATTTATATCAGATAATAGAAGCAAGTTACAATAAAGTTTATAAAAACGCACTTCCACGTGTCTAAGAATTGCTAAAAAAGGTTATTTCAAAACACACATTAAATGTTTCTTGCGTTTTATCCGATCTGGCTCGTGGCTAAGCCACGTGAAGCAATATTTATCAGAGCTATTTAGATACAAATTCGTTAAAAGTAACAACTAGTTTCTATTCACACATCTAAGGCGCAATTTAACCTTCAAAAAACCAGATTTAATCAGCATCTTGTGTTTAGTTCTGTAGATTCTGATATTATAACCCTTTGTGCTAAAAGAGATGTCAGAAAATCTGGACAGATGAAATTCGAAGAAATTAATCAAAACTGATAAAAGAAGAAAAATGGTTATTGTTTATATATGCTTTGCTGCACAAGTGTTGTTGATTGTAATGTTAGAAAATAATCCAGAATTTAAATTGAGCATCTAATATAGAGCATAGAAACTTGGTAAAGCTAACTCAATGGATTATTGTTTTGGCGTATCATGTTTACAATAAAAGAGGATTCGATTCTTACAGATATTTCGTCTATTTGACCTCTATATCTCATTAGGGTTACATATCCCGGTTTTTAAAAGAAAATCTTATTTGTCTTCGGAACATAATTTCATCTTTCAACATCTCGTATGATATGATAATGTATTTATTTAAACACAAAAACAACTCTTGACTTATTTGTTTTCGAATCCTCCAAGGCAATGCAATAACATCTTAATTTGCTCATTCTTAGAAGTGCCAAAGAAAAATAGTCTAAAAAATGACTGATAAAAATTTCAAAACAGAGTTAAAATCAATCGATTAGATAGAACTTCAATTAATTTAATACAAAAAAAAATCAAATATATAATGAATTTATGACACGAGAATTTATATACTCGGGTTTTAGAGTGCAATGATTGATAACATATTTTGTACAAAGTACTAGATTATATATACAAGATTACAATATGTTTTCTATATTTTATAAATAAATGAAGCGTGTGGAATTGAAATATGTCTAAGCTACGGTTTCATTTGGTTTTACTTTTATTAGCGACACACTCTAAATGGCCAGCGATGATTTAAATCTTGTAAATTAATAAGTTTCTGGTTCATGAAATGTAGAACTTAAAAAGTATTTGAAGAATATAGCCACATTTTTAATATACAGTAAGATTACATTTTCACCCTCAAAATCACCAGCAACATACGAGATGTAACGTTCTGTTAAGTAGTCTGAGGTATCTGGTACAAGGTACTCACCAACTGGTCCTGCGATTCTCGCACATTATGAGGTAGCATCGAGACTGCATGAATTCGGTTTCCCAAGTTGGATCAAGAATGCTCGATTGCATTCATATCAAGTTAATTCGGAGGCCAAGATATGACTTGAAATTGTCCAGAATTATCTTCTGACAACTTCATGACGATTCAGCTCTTATGAAGTAATGCATTATCTTGTAAGCAAACACTATCACTCGTCAGGAACACTGTTGACATGAAGGGGTACACCTCGTCTGCAATGATGTTCACAGAGAGCAAACACATAAGGGAGTATTCAAGGGGGATAATGGTTCCTAACGTGCCCCATGAAAACTTCCTCACACCACAACCACTTCAACCTTGTATCCGGCCAACTATGCATCCGGGTACTAGAAGTTTCGTTGAAAATCAGCGTATTCGCACTCGCCTGTCAGTATGAGTGACTCTCTTGATAGCCCTGTCGACTTCTTACATTCTTTTATGGTGCAATTCCAATGTTCAATCCATCGGAGGTGCTATTGAAGATGAAGTGCCCTCAGGGCAGGGATGTGATTAAGACGCCAATAGCATAACCCCCTGAACCAAGTGTTAAAACACGCCATCTAAGCCGCCTCCATTGTAACTGCTTGTGATATCTTACTCGAGAGAGTTGAACTCTCCCAAAGGGTTTCGAACTGCATACCAAATCTCTGAGAAACTGGATTTGCATACTAAACGAAGTGATATCGGCCGTTGTAACCCTTTGATCATAAAGAACATTATGGAACACTCTCCGCTCTTCTCTGAAATCAATACGTCGTAACCGACGAATCACTGGCGGTCTATTTGTCGTTTCACTATCCATACACCATTTTCGATTGACTCCTAACTTCTGCACAAGAGTGACTCACAAAACATGACGTTTCTGTAATCGATGTTCCCAGGTGACAAACCATACTATGTTTTGACTTTTACAAAAAATCTGATATAGCAACCCTTTTTCCCATTATTTCATTTAAGAATCCACATGTGCAAATGCAGTGCATGAATACTTTATATACTCAAGCATCAACTGAGCGTATGAATTTGTACGAATCATCAACCCTGTACGAATTTGTCTCCGACGTACTCATTGCTTAGGAAAGGGATGATCATAATGTGTAATAGTTCTTCGACGTATATACACTGCTGGCCACCGTAAATGCAACACCCTGAAGAAAGCATGCAAATAACATGAAATTTACAACATGCATTAGCGGAGGGGTGAGATATGCAAATAATTAGAATTTCTGAGCAGACACACATCACGCTCGCCTGTGGCGCCACCTCAAAGCTCTATTTAAGGCTTGAAGATTTCGACGATTTCAAGTTCGGCAATTGTGTTTTTCTTGTGGTTTTTTCAAAAAACGATCAGTTATGTCTCGTAGAAAACAGCAATCAGCTTTTGATCAAGTATCCGAGTTCGACAGAGGAAGGATAGTGGCCTACCGAGATTGCGGATTATCTTTTAGGGAAATCGGTAGTCGTGTTGGACGAAACCAAACAACTGTAATGCGGATATGTGACCGTTGGATGCAGGAGGGTATGACGAACCGACGTGGTCGATCGCATCCACCTCAGTACACCACTTGTGGCAAATTGTGCGCATGGCAGTGATAGATCGCACAGTCACATCACGAACCATAGCACAGCACATTGAGTCTGTAACGTATCATTCAGTGTCTGCGCTTACCATTCGACGCCGTTTACAGCAGAGTGGTCTGTCCACAAGACGTCAATTGCTTGATCTACCCTTGATGCAGAACCATAGAAGTCTCCGCCTCCAATGGTGCGATGAAAGAAGGATGTGGGCGGAGAATGGAATGAAGTTGTCTTTCCTGACGAGTCACGCATCTGTCTGCAACACCACGCTGGTCGGATTCGAGTCTGGAGACTGTGGAGAGAGGATGCTGAACAGCTGCATTATGTACTGCCACGCTGGTCCTGAAACGGGTATTATGGTATGGATCGGTATTAAGTATCACTCTCGCACTCTTCTAGTACGCATTGCCGGTACTTGAAACAGCCAGCTCTACATCTCCGATGTGTTGGAGCCAGTTGTCCTTCCATACCTTCAGGGCTTGGCCACAGTCATATTTCAACAGGATAATGCGTGACCACACTTGGCACGCATTATCCAAATGTTCTTCGTCAATCACCAGATTGAATTGCTTCCCTGGCCGGCTCGCTCTAAGGATCTTTCACCGATAGGAAACATGTGGTCCATGGTTGCTCAACGATTGACCCAGATTACACCCCCAGCTGGCACACCAGATCAACTTTGGCAAAGTAATGAAAGCTGCTTGGTCTGCTGAACCACAAGAACACATCCAAAAGTCTCTTTGAATCAATGCCGAGGCGTGTGGCAGTGGTGATCTCCAACAATGGCGGCTAATCCGGCTACTGATTCTGGCCGGAACCAGACTTCACAGAAGTCTATAAATTTAATCATTTGATACTTGGTCAACATGTTATCTACAAAATAAATTTTGTTGTGCTATGTCTTGTCTTTCTTGGTGTTGCATTTACGGTGGCCAGCAGTGTATTTTAATCTTTATAAAATCAATATTTTTGTGGCTTGTGCTAAAACTTCAGCAATTTTTCATTTATTAACTGATTAGGGAATATTAAGTGACAAGAATTCATCTATTGTAGATTTAGGAGAAATATGATGTTTTTTCAACTAAAATTTGGAAAAAAAATCAGGTGAAATCATAAGAAATTAGTAAAAAGCGAAATTAAAACAAGTGTTTTTGCTTTTAATTTTATAGCAGCCTAAAACTTTAATATTTTGTATTTGTGTGTCATATCTGATCACGTAAAACACTTCTATATTTTACTATGTCTTCATTAACTCACTTTCTTGTCTGTCTGCCCGGAAGGAATTTTGTAATTAATTTTAAACTAACTTCCCGATAAGCTAGAGACTTGAATTTTGGACCATAGCTCAGAAGTGGATTACAATATATAAAAATTTGAAAAAATAGGTTCTAATCTCAAACCTGGGCTCCCGAAGAGGAAGGCCCCGATTTCAACAGGGGCCTCGTAACTCCGGAACTTACATGAATTTATACAAACAAAGACCACCTGTCGATAGCACGGGTTGAGTCGCGTCTACGTATTCAATTTCGTGGCTCTGGGGTAAGACAGGGGTTTCCAGGTCATCGGTGTTCGTAAAAAAACCCTCCTCGCAAAACAAGCTGTTGAACTTTGCTCAAACTTATTTGAGCGATTTGTTAATCGCCCAAGACAACAAGAATAGGACTATGAATTTCTAAATATATATCTATTTGAATTTGCAATGGATTTTGAACCATTTTATGCCAAGAAAATGGGAGACAGTAAATAAATTATTGATGCAGAAAATAAATAACCAACAAGACAAAGACCCATAAATCTAGCAAACAACAAATGGTTATTAGAAATGTTCCAGCTGCTTTACGAGTGCCATTTTTTTCAAATGCCGACGGACCCAAAAAATTATTTATATAGTCTGCTCGTACAATATGTACCATTTTACAATGAAGATGAATTAATTGATGAGCTATATAATGCGCGTGAGGTCTTTCTTGCTCAAGAACATCAATTGAGACAAATGCATGTCTTGAAACACATCGTGCAAGAGATAGAAAACTTGAGATTGCTTTTAATCAGGCACACGCGTTCAATCTTTTTCAAAATACAGAAGAATTTTTATAAACCGAATTTAAAAATGAAGTTACCAGATGATGCCAAATGGGCAGTTTCAGAATGTGGGTTCTGTAATGAACTTACGACCGCAAGAATTATTTAACACCTTAACTCACAGTATCCAGGACCAAATGAATGGAAGTCTGGATCGCATTAGAATGTTTGTTACATGAGATGTGTTGCAAATAGTAAAAAATTCACATTTAAAGCACTAAAAGAAGAGGTCAATTGTTGTTATAATAAGAAGGCATTTAAAGTTAGTGCATTAACCGGTGTAGCTGCATGACTTGTTGGTGGAACACTACACACATTATTTAAATTTCCAGTTGAAAAAGGTGGAAAAATTGTAGGAAATTTGGCATCACTCACTGGTAACTATCTGGAAGTCTTGCGAAATCAGTGGAAGGACATAGAGTTTCTGTTCATTAATGAGATATCCAGGGTTCCATATGAAATGTTGTGCATGATTGATTACAGATTGCGACAACTGAAAAAGAAAGCAAGTGAACCTTTTGGGGTATCAACACAATGGCTTTTGGAGATATGTTTCAGTTGCCACCTATTTGAGGAGCTCAGATATTTCATCAACCTGAAAGATTCTTTCCGGAAACTCATTTGTGGAGACTCTTCAGTCTTGTTAAGTTGACAGAGAACATGCGACGACATCGTGATACAACATTTTCCAATCTCTTGAATGCTTTACGTGCCGGTGAGTTGAAGGCCCCCCACATTTTGCTCTGCTAGAGTCAAAAATGCTAACAGAGGCATCGGGCGATTTTGATTTGAATAGAGCAATCCGCATATATCCAACTCGTGCGCAAGTCGATGCACACAATACAGCTCTCCTTGACCGATATCGAACCAAAAAAAGTGCGAGTTTTCAAAATTTGGTCTCAGGATGTTCTGATAAATGCGGATAATACAAACATAGACAACATTGTATCAACAAGACTGGAGAGTTACAAAGAGTTAGAAATTTTCAACGGAGTGAGAGTGATGCTTCGCTCGAATATTAATATCGAACAGACTTGTAAATGGTGCAGTGGGTATTATAATTGCAATTGTCTGGTCGTTATTTCACCGCGACGAGATCTACGATACTGACATTCCATATGTTCGTATCGACTTTGGTAAAGATTGAATTCATTTGACCATGCCAAAATCAATACAGTTTTCAGCACTTCGAGGCTCTGGAACAATCGAACGAACACAACTTCCACTAATACTATTCTGGGCCTACACAGTCTATAAAATGCAAGGATGCACAGAGGACCATGCTGTTGTATACCTCGGACCTGTACTATTTGCTAAAAGACAGGCATATGTCGTGTTAAGCCGTGTCAGATCATTGGATGGATTGAAAATAGTGGAGCTCGATTGCTTCAAACTCACAGGCAAGACACCGTCAATGGGGATAGAATATATGAGACAATTAAGACCTTAAGCATCATGAATAGAGTCATATATTTAAAATGTTGACAAATGGATTTGACATTGATAGTTTTTAATATTTGAATATAAGTTTTATATAAAAATTATTTTTGCCTGCTTTGTTATTTTATTTCTAAAATAATATTTGAATAGCTTTATGTATTATTGGTAAGTAGATTTGACATTTTTCTATTTCAGATACAACCAGAAGGAAAAAAGACCGAGAAAAATCTGAAATTTCTTGCATGTCTCTGTAATTACGTCATCAAAGTATTTAAAATAAATTCCAAAATTTCATTCACATAACCCTATAAAAAGCAGAAAATAATAATAAAATAACAAAAAAATATTAGTGGATCATGTTTTTATAATTTCTCTAACCATTATAAAAGATAAAACTACATACGGATTTCTAACTTTTTCTCAATTATCTTGAAAATTCATACTTGGCAACTTTTGATAGCTATTAAAATACTTGTAAGATTGAAAACGAAAAACATGGGGCACATTCAATGCATAACTATCAAGAGTGTAGAGAGTAGCTATCAATAAAAGAACAGCAATATCAATAATTATTGCTTCACATTTTTTGCGGTACAATAAAATTGTTAGTTGAGCTATTAATGCATCGATTACCTGCTGTATGCGCCCCATGTTTTTCGTTTCCAATCTTTTAAGTATTTTAATAGCTATCAAAAGTTACCAAGTAGGAATTTTCAGAATAATTTAGAAAAAGTTAGAAATCTGTATGTGATTTTATTCTTCATAAGGATTAGAGAAATTATTTTATACTTTTTAGTCCGTTATAAGAACATGGTACATTAATTTTTTTATTTTATTATTATTTAATATAATATAAACAATTATATTAAGAAAACTGAGACAAATTCGTATAAATTTTATAATATCTAATGAAATATCAAAGAGCCTTATACACATTTGAAATTAGGTATGCATTTATACAATTCAGTAAAATAGTAAAAATGTCTTATCACGAGAAAAAAAAACCCAACATTAAAAGTGTAATAAATCAAGGAGTAACATTAGCGAGACGAAGATGGCACCCATATACTGACTTAAAATTTATTTTTACCCTGCATATAACGTTAAACTGGAACTGCGTGACAATGTAAATATTTTTCTTCTTACCTTGCGACCACAACTAACAGACACAAATAGTAAATAAAGTGTGGCAAATACGTTGATAGGGACAAAAAGGTGACGTTACTAATTAGGAATATTATTTGTCATTTATTATTATTAGAGAGAGCAATACGATATTGCAAAAATTATTTTCGTTTTTAGCACATGCAATGCATGCCATGGAAAGTTTTGTGCATTGTGCATAATGAAACTACGAGGTTGAGTCGGAAAATAAGTTTTCCCTGTGGACTGTGGTCAGAATTGTGTATGAAAGTCAGACCATAGACTGAGACATTAAAGATAAGACATACTTTTTTTTTATTTTTCTACAACAGCAGGTGCACACAAAAGACACCGATACACTATTGGGTAGATATCAACCCTGACCAAGCATATGGATTCTGAAGAAGTGGCATGGGCTGGCATTCTGTTGTTGGATGACAATGCAATATCGCACTCGGCGACAGCAATGCAAAACCATATTGCAACTCTTGGTTGGAAGCGCCTACACAGTTCTAATCTCGTACCAAGTGACTTTCATCTGTTTCCGACTTTGTAGAAGAATCTTGCCGGAAGGCACTTTGGAAGTAATGCTGAAGTCAAACCTGCCGTTAAATTCTTCTTCTGTATGCAAGGACCTGAATTTTTCCTGGAGGACTTTTTGAAGCTTTTCAAGCGGTATGACAAAATGTCTCAATGTACTTGGTACTTAAGTAGAAAGAAAAAAAAGTTGTCTTATCTTTAATGTCTCATTCTATGTTTTGACTTTCATACACAACTCTGACCACAGTCGACTCAGGGGAAACTTATTTTCTGACTCACCTTCGTTAAGTCCTATTTTTTGCCATTCCCACCGATAGTTCAAATAATATTTAATTTTGAAATTACGATCGGAAACTTTGGAATCAAAGAGGAGCGTTTATCAGTTTATGCATGTTAATTATCGATTTACTTATCACGCGATGATAAAAACTAGAATAGTTGTAATAATTGTTTGCAAGGAAGTGATTTAGTACAATACCCCTAACATTTTATCCCCGCAAACCGGTCAACGCTTAATAATTTTACTGTGGCCCGCTGAGGTTGATGTTTTGTTTATATATTAGAATTCTTTTGATTTAATAATTTTCTTTTAATTTAATTGTATTTAAACACGCCTCTTCAGAATAAAATACAGTTTCACCAAAAAACCAATATTAAGTGATTTAACATGGAATATAAAGTGATTTCCACGTAAAGTTTAACAAACAGAAGTGAAACTTATCGCAACAAATAAAAAAAAGAAACAATTTAATGTTCCTTTGTAGTCCAATACCATTTGATTTTGATACATGGACCAGTACCGGTCCACGATCAGGGAGTGGGGACCACAGATCTAGTATACAGCCCCCTAATTCAACGAATTTCTTTTATATTTCTGGAAATAATGATCGGACTCGAGTAAAACTTAAAAGACATAGGCTATATATATATAAATATATTTACATTTTTATAAAAAGTCTATGACGAAAAAAATCATTTTTAGAAGTTAATTAACAATATTTAAGTTAATTAATTAATATATTAATACTGTAAATGATTTCCCTTTGAAACGGGAACATAGACATTACTTTTTCTTCATTAAGGATT
Organism: Trichonephila inaurata madagascariensis; assembly: GCA_019973955.1. Lineage (NCBI taxonomy): Eukaryota > Metazoa > Arthropoda > Arachnida > Araneae > Nephilidae > Trichonephila > Trichonephila inaurata. The sequence continues at coordinate 54,637 of BMAV01020026.1, forward strand.
GTACTAGACGCGATAACCAAATGGTCAGGGTGTAACGGGTTCTATTTGGGTTTGCATAATCCTCTTGGGTAAAATACTCTTTTTAACTGATTTTAGTTGAAAATAGCTTTCCGTAGAAAGGATTTAATTTTATATGCATGCAAGCTTCTATTTAAGTGCTAGTCGTGGAGTAGGCGATGATGGTTGAAAATTTATTCTAAGAAGAAAGCATAGTGTAAGCAACCGGTTATTAATCCCAGAAGGAAAGATTAAGGGAAAGAGAAGCCGTCCGCCTTTCGGCTGACGATAAAGCAAGCGTTGCAGCAAGAGCGTTCAGGAGAGTAGATATGTGCTCATATTTATATTGTAAGATTAATAAGGTTGATTGCTCCTCGGGTTTAGTTAGAAGAGTCTCAGTAATTCTCATTAAGTCTAAAAAGTATTAAAAGAAATAAATGTGTTTAACTTGAGAAATGTCTGATTCTAACTGGAACCCTCTCACACCCGCAATCGAAGGATCGCGACAATGGCTGCGTGGCTACAGCGGACGTGGTTTGAACGGACATATAAAATTTCGTGGTCTGAGCGGACACTTTGAAATTCATCGTGGTTAGAGCGGCCCCTTTCTCCCCATCTTAGAACAAATTCGATTATCGAATTACGAGAGTAAATACATTTTTGTCAATCAAATTTAATTATTTATATTAAATTGTTAAAATATTATTATAGTGCGAATACATTTTAAACATAGCAAATTGTAATAAAAACTTTCAGAAAAATATTTAAAAATCAATAATAAGTAATAGTATAATGAAGGGTATGAACAAATTTCAGGGATTTGTATTTTAGAGTCAAATAAATATTAGAACAGGTGCAACTATCATAAAATTGATTAGTTTCATAAATGTAAGTAAAAGCAAATGCTAGAATTAAAATACAAGATGCAAGTAAATAAAAGAAAGATAAATACAATTAAATAAATACTAAGTAAACTATATTATAAAGGTCCAAAAATATCATTTTCCATTGGATTTAGTCCAACCTAGTTACAAACCTTAAAGATTTTAAACATTTTTCTAAATTGTTTGATGTTTCGAATTCTTTTAGTATGTCTTCAATTCTTTATCCAATTTTACAAATGCTTTTTTCCTTTTTATATATATATTCCAGGGTCACCTAATTCTCTGAATTTCAAATTAAAAGACATTTTTTGTGTTTCTCCTTTTAGTATTTTAACTAATAAGTCGACATTAGGCTGGTTTCTGCCAGTGATTGCATTTAATTTGGAATTACACCCTTCAACAGAATTATTTGTTCTATGCCACTGTCCATATATATTCCGTACTTTAGCGGGTATATTTGGATTGTCCATCCACTGCTCGACAAAATAATCAATGAATGGGGTAAGTTTGTCAGTGCTAAAAGCTTTTTCCTACACAATGCTCCAATCATCATCTATGTGTTCCATTGGCAAGTAAGCTAATGCAGAAATCATTCTACAGACATTTCTTATATTTTCGTTATCTTTATATTCCTTTACTAGCCCCATTTCGTGTATCTTAAGCCACAGACATTGATTAAAATGAAAGTTACAACCGGTAATAGTCGAACTGGGAAATTCTAACGTACAACTATTGATGGCCGCAGCTTCAAAATCCTATTTTATAATGTCCGGCTTCCACTTAGGGCACTAACGTTTCACTTCCTGAAACATTGCAATGTAAGTTGCTTGTCTCTTATCAGGCAGATTTATAAAATTCGCTAGGTAAACGTTGGTCTCAGTTGCTGTACTCCTTAAGTTGAAGTGCATTGAATATATTTGAGCAAATTGTTTCGGACAACTTTTAAATATTCCATCTAACAAAAAGTTTCTTCCATTTTCTAAAAGGTACCGAGATTCTTCTCCTCCGAATACTAATGTCATGTAATCTTTGTCATTTTGGAAGTCTAAGCCAGTGATGTTCAAACTGTGCTCCACGGATCCCTGGGGTTTCATGAGGCATACCCAAGGGTTCCATGAGTCACAATAAAAAAATCTAAAAGAAACTTATAAATGTGTACACAAAATGGATTCACGTTCTGTATGAAGTTTCCACACCCACAAGAATTTAAAGCTCATCCCTGTCGTTAAGAAACTGAAATTTTTGTTTAATATGCAACAACTTTATTTTGCAATACTTTTTAAATATTTATTTTAATTTAATAAAAAAATACAAAACACTTTATCTTTATATGTACTACCTACTGGATTGTGAGTATTTTATCGTTTACTATCCGAGTTCCATGAGATATACCCTTATACTCGTTAGTACAATGTCTTGCAAAAATGAATGCACATTTTTACATTTGTGGAAAAAACCTAAAATAAGGGAGATGGAACAACTTATTAACATATCAACAGCAGATTCGATGTAAGAAATCTAAATTTAAGCAGTAACTGCTCCTAAATTTTATGTTGCAAATTCATGTAAATAACGTAACATTTCTCACACACAGCTATAAGCATTTTATGCCATTCGAGCAGTGGATGGACAATATAAATGTGACCATTAAACATGGAATGTATATGGACAGCGTCATAGGACAAATAATTCTGTTGAAGGGTGGAATTCCAAACTAAATGAAATCACTGGCAGAAACCAGCCTAATGTCCACTTATTAGTTAAAATACTAAAAGAAGAAACACAAAAAGTGTTTTTTAATTTGAAATACAGAGAATTAGGCGACCCTGGAATATATATATATATATATATATATATATATATATATATATATATATATATATATATATATAAAGGAAAAAAGTACATGTAAAACTGGATGAAAGAATTGAAAAGGTCCTAAAAGAATTCGAAACATCAAAAAATTTAGATACATGTGTTAAATCTTAAAAGTTTTGTGACTAGGTTGGACTAAATCCAATGGTAAATGACATTTATGCCTTTATAATGAAGGTTAGTTAGTATTTATTTATTTGTATTTATTTTTCTTTTATTTACTTGAATCTGTTTAACATATTTTACTTCAAGTATTTATTTTTACTTACATTAATGAAAATAATTAATTTTATATTAGATGCACCTCTCTATTCTAATATATTTATTTGACTCTAAAATACAAATTTCTGAAATTTGTTCATATCCTTCATTATACTGTTACATACTATTAATTTTTAAATATTTTTCTGAAAGTTTTTATTACATTTCGCTATGTTTAAAATGAATTCTCGCTATAATACCTAAAAAATTTAATATAAATAAATAAATTTGATTGGCAAAAATGTATTTATACTTATAATTTGATAATCGAGTGCAGAAACAGAAAACTTCGTTAAAAAAAGCCTTATCCCACGTGAAAGAGAGTTGCCAATTTAAATAGTGTTTTAAATTATATTTGTGATTTTTAAAAGTATTTATTTACTTTTTTATCTGCACCCTTTATGCGTTCTAAGATGGGGAAAAAATGTGACGACTGACCACGTCCGCTGTAGCCACCCCACCGCGACAATAGTCTCAAATGAAATCAAGGTCAATGTTGTCAAGTGGTGAGTTTGTGTCTTGGTGCCACTAAAGATCTCCTTTCGTAACGAGGGATTGAGGCACATTGAATCAAACGAGGGTAAAAAGTAGACAGATTTAAGAGGGTAGGGGGATTACTGTCCGGAACAAAAACTAAAATTAATCTTTTACCTATTATTATAGTTGATATTGTTCAAATTGGATTGTTTTTCAATCATGTATTGCAGGGGCGAGCAACTCGCTTAGCTCGTGGACCACATTCAGGGAGTGGAGGATACTGAAGGGTGATACTTATCGAAAATGATTGTATTCATTATAAAAATAATAAATATTAGTTAAATAAATGGGGCAGTGTTATTTAATTTATTTACCGCGCTAACTTCATATTGTCTATAGCAGAAAGCACATTTAATTTTAGAATTAGTTTTAATGAGACAAAATTCCCTATCACACTTTTCTGAAAAAAAATTTTTAAATCAGGAGTGAGATTGCTTGTTTAAATTCTCATCACCGCCTTCAAATTAATGTCAGCCAGGCTTCATCTATGTTTACTCTTGTTGATCTTCATGCAAAAAAAACTTTGCTCACAAATATATATCGACCAAAATATAAAGAACAATTTCCGAGAAAATTTCTTCATACACGGAAATATTTCAGTTGACAAAGATTTGTAAAAGTCAACGTCAGAGCTCTAGGCTCTAGGGCCGGACAAACCGGACCCTTGCCCGGGGTGGCATTTGGATTGGATTTGGGATATATATATATATATTTGTTGCAAGAAACTTGATATATTTTCTGAAACACTATTAAGTGTGTGAATTTGGTATTCCTTTATTGTATCTTACTTCCTTATTTTGTACTCTGTATGTTTAATGTTAGTTTTCTTTTATGTTGAAACTTAAAGAGTTAGATGCGTGAGTATATGTTCAATAGTGAAATTTAATAAGTTTACACATCTTTTTGTAGTAACTTTTCCCCCATCCCGGAACGGCCGCGGTAGCCGAGTGGTATAGGTATCGGATCGTGGCTTGCCTTGTCACGAGTTCGAGCCCAGTACCACTAAAGACCCGCCGTGTAGGGCAGCGATGCACGTTTAATCTGTCGAGAGCTGAAACGTCCTCCCGTTGGTGTGGTGGGGTAGTTAGGAGAGGGGGTGCCAGCTCAGGTGTCGTCCACGTCACTCAACCATGGTTCAAAATTACGTGGTCCGTCACCAAAAGCCCTCGTGTAGCCGAACAGTGCGACGTTAATATTCAATCAATCAATCAAACCCCCATCCCGGAGTAGGGTCAGCACGGACATTCCTTTTACCCATATGGCGGCCAGGGTCAACTATCCAAAAGGGGACAGGGGCAATAAGAGTTTTTTGTTGATAGAGAGTTAAGGGAAGTGTTTTATTTTAATCTTGAATTTAGTTACTATAATGTAAAATAAATTTTTGTGATCCCCACCATTAGTAGGCTCTTTTTAGAAAAAATTGGTGATTCCTTCTTTTACATTTTACTCGTTTGAACTAATAATAGGTAACTCTGTCCTTAATTTCGGATTATTTTGTATATATATATATATATATAGGCCAATTCTCTACAAACAAGAGATAACATCCAAACAATAACATTCGACAAACACATAGACAGCAGGAAAATCATACAATGAAGGACAAAAGAGTAATCGAGATTATAAATATAAAATGGATGCTGCAGTGTTATGAACATTACTGACTTAGGACAGCTATTATATAAAAAATAATTTATATAAAAGTGGGGTTGAACATGTTTTTTGGCCAGCCAACCTTCCCTCTTTTTTTGTAACTAACACTGAGCAAAAACCAATAGGAAATAATGGATAGGAATATCTAAATCCATTACAAGATAGAGGTAACTTACCTAAAAATTGCACTTTCGAATGCAAAGCCCGCGCGCTAAATCTGAGTGCAAACATTAATTTGTTGCCAGATTCTATACCCTAATACAGATTTAAATCAAAAGAATGGCTGAAATGTAGCACTTAACAAAAGAATAAAAAGAATGGAAATAAAAATTAACAGGGACAGTAAGACTCGAGTACGTGACTCGACAGCAAATACTTTCGCCATGAGCTCACGAACGACTCTTTGTGTACCCTGACCGTAACCCCCCCCTAACAATCATAGCATAAAAGTCAATGCAGTTTAAGAAAACTATTTTTAAACATGCTATTAAATATATTATACAAATTCCAGTTTTCAAAGTGGTCACATACTTGACGAAATTATGAGAAGCATTCCCGCGTGGATGGAACATGTCTAATACGGTGTTGTGTGTATTTGCTGTCCCGTTGAAATTTAATAGTAGCAGTATACAGGGCCGTAACGTGCACCCCCGTATCGCGGAGGAGGGGACAGGGTTCTAGAGGATCCCAAAGTTTATGTTATGTTATGGTTTTGCATTCATTTGTAATATCCGGCTTGGGGCCCAAAACATGACTTCGCAGGGGGACTCTTATATTCTTCGTTACGCCACTGGCAGTATAATGAAAGAAAGAAATGAAAAACTTCCGTGAAACGTTTTATTATTGTTTTCATTGCTAATTTTAAAAACTGTAAAAATAACAATCAAATTCAAAATTTATTTTCAATAGAGATAAAATCAAATGTAAAAAAACAGTTTGAATGCAAAAATAAGATTTTGTGCGTTTTAAATTTTATAATCAAACATTTTACTAATTATTTTAAAAAGTAACATTGAAATAAAATGACAAACATGATTCAATTATAAAAGAATAAGAACATATTTTTCTTTTCCTTTAAATGAGTTCTAAACACTTCTTGGTATTTTAATGTGGAAAATTTTGAAATAATTGTAAATTTGGAAATGAAATAAATGTGTGGCGAAAGTCCATGCGTATATGTATAATCATTAGGGGTATATATTAAATTTCTATAAATGTAATTTTAAGTTAAATAATAATTATAAATATAAAAAAGACTGTATTGGTCAAAT
>BMAV01020026.1:61514-81409 GCA_019973955.1 Trichonephila inaurata madagascariensis
ATAGCTGATATTGTTCAAATTGGATTGTTTTTCAATCATGTAGTGCAGGGGCGGGCAACTCGTTTGGCTCGTGGACCACATTAAGGGAGTAGAGGATACCGAAGGGTGATACCTATCGAAAATAATTGTATTCTTTATAAAAAAGGAAACGAGTCTTGCAGTAGTCGCATATGATGTGTAACATCTGACATGTTATCGTGGTAAATACGCAATATGAACTTTTTTCCTGAAAAAAATATGAAGAAAAAAAAAAATCGTGCGTGCGGGTATAATTGGAAATAATTTTTTATCGAATAATTATATTTTTAATGGAAATTGCATTTAATTAACAAAAGGAGTAATGCAATATTTTATCAAAAATAATTATTCTTGTTCAATTTGGGGAAGAGCGGAGACAATAGACTTATCATAACTAAAATACGACACATGTACTTGTAATTTCAAAGTATTTAAAAACCGTTGAAAAACAGCGCCAATAACAGTACCACTGTTAGCAGTCGAAATATTTTGTTTGTGTTCATTTCGAGCTTGAGTTCATCATTCATAAAAGCTATGAGCGGCCCAGCTTTTGGTAAACTGAAGTTAAAGTTACAATGACCACTCAAAATCAGGGGAAGCGAGTGATAATTTTTTTAAAAGAACAGAACCACCTTCGTTATATAGTAAAAGTACAAAATACAGAAAATCTTTAAATTTTTTTTTTAACCGTTTGAATCGAAGAAATGTACACGACCACCGAAATCACTGTTTGTCCATTTTCCAATAAGCATTCTGCCGCACTTATGTCCCCAAATATAGTGACTAACGGATTTATGTTCAAGCGCTCGAGTGCTTGATGGTTACTAGAGTTGGACCCTCATGCGAGGGTAGCGAAGAGACACAGCCACGCACTCTCATTGGTCAAATCAAGTTGCGTGCGCTTACGTCACATCCTGTTGCACACATCCGTCCCTTTTCACGAAATCACTCCCACAAATATCCAGTGATCGAGAGGAAAGATGTTACACATCAAAAATAATAAATATTAGTTAAATAACACTGCCCCATTTTATTTATTTACTGCGCTAACTTCATATTGTATATAGCAGAAAGCACATTTAATTTTAGAATCAGTTTTAATGAGACAAATCCCTCTATCATACTTTTCTACAATTTTTTTTTTTTTTTTAAATCTGGAGTGAGATTGCTTGTTTAAAAATTCTCATCATCGCCTTCAAATTAATGTCAGCCAGCTTTCATCTATACTTACTCTTGTTGATCTTCATGCAAGAAAAACTTTGCTTACAAATATATATCGACCAAAATATCAAGAACAATTTCCGAGAAAATTTCTTAATGCTCGGAAATATTTCAGCTGGCAAAGATTTGTAAAAGTCAACGTCAGAGCATTAAACGTTTTCTTGCACGGTGATCTGACCTCAAGTCGTTAAGTTCAAGCAGTAGCTCATCAGGTGCTGTATCAATATCATCCGTCATGGGATTGAGTGAGTGAATATTAATTTCGCACTATTCAGCTACTTGAGGGATTTACCGTAATGGGATAAGAGAGCAAATTGAGTTTAGGCTCAATTTTCTTAAAATCATAAAATCTCCTTGTGACTTTGTCCTCCAAACCTTGCACATATAATCTCTTAGTAAAAACACTTTCTGGTATTTTGTTTTCCTAAGAGTGGAAAACATAAAAGACGAATCTTTGATCACATAGGGGAAAGAAATCTCATTCCAAAGCAGTTCTCTGACTGTCTTGGCGGGCTGCATGAAAACTCTTTGCTGGCCGCACTTGACCAGCTCTGTTGTAGTGTCTTTCTTATACGAAGTGAATTAATGTTTTGTGTTCTGATGAAATTCACTTTTATACCAACATGCTTTTGTTATATTTCAAATACTCTTTGAGACTCATATGTTAACAAATTCAAAAGTTATGAATCATTTTAAGCAATTATTTGCAAAATATAAACAAAGAGAGAAAAAAAAAGTTTTGAGTCCCGAAATTAGCGTTTAAAACATGTAAACGATTATCTTTAATTATTAATTGCTTAGATGCTCATTCAATACTCTACAAATTGTTAGTTTCTGGAGATAACTTTTAAAAATTTGATTAAAAATTTTTTTAAATCAAAAATTTATTTAAATTAGTGTTTCTTTTTTAAAAAATTGCTGACACAAAAAACTAATATTCTTTTACATTGAATGCTGATTATTTGTACTAGGCTGATTTAGAACTATGATTTATCTTGTATTCAAATTATCTGTAAAAACATCGCAAATCATAAAGAAAATACCAGATATTTTTTAAAAATTATATATACTAGAGTGTATTAATTTTAAAACTCTGTATAAGTTTGTTAACAATATAAAAACTTAAATCCACTCTCGGGCTATCCGCTGCTGTAGAAATAATTGATTGGGAAGAGGAAACGCCCATTGTACAGTCGGTCGAAAAAATTCACGAACTAATAGCCGTTGAAATCCAGAAGCTTACTCAAGACATGACGGCACATAGGCAGTGTTTTTTAAACTGCGGGACGCGTCCCCCTTGGATATCGGGATAACCCTACGAGGGGGGGGGGGCGCGATCATATTGAAAAGTCGAAAATAAAAGATTTAAAATAATTATCAATTTTCCGAAAAGAAGCAAAACAAAACACATTCTGACATAATAAAAAATACAATACGTATTAAAACTGATATAACATACTTATAAATGTATCAGTACGGCAAAAAGTTTTTGATAATTATTTTATCAATACTAAATTAAAAACAAGTTTAGTAATTACTAGTGACTTCCATGGGCTTGCCATAGGCAAAATATTTTTCAAAATATAACACTTATCTTGATAATTTGTGTTGTTCATAATTATAGTCGCATTATAGCTTTAGCGTTGAAGTGCATTATTATTGCACTCAATACCTATAGTTGTTGAATGAGAAGAACGCGATGAAAATTATGACTGAAAATTGGGTCGCAAATATTGAAAGTTTGAGAGGCACTGCATTAAGAGCCATCGTATAGTGCAGGGTGGGCAACTTGCTAAAGTTCGCGAGCGACGTTCTGGGAGAGGAAGATACCGAGGGGGGGGGCATACCCTTTTTAAAATTATTGCATTCATTATAAAAAATAATAAATATAAGTTAAATAAAATAGTAACAGTGTGCTATTCAATTGATTTATTTTGTTAATTTCATATTGTCTATAGCAGCAAATTTAATAGCAGTATTAGTTTTACATGTATTAATTGCATTAAGGTATCCGACTACGTTTGGAACCGTGATTTTGCAAAAGCGTCCAAATGATAATATTTATGATATTTAGTGTCACTTAGATTAGAAAACGTATGTAAAATTGTTTTAAGAATATTATTACAAAAAAAAAATATTTAAATGCAATATTTTGGCAAAAAATGAACATAGAATGACCCATTTTCAAAATATTCTCCTTTTATGAAAAATGCTTCTATTATAATAATATTTTGCCTGTAAGTAACTCAGACCTCTGTAAGGAGGCTGAACTAGATTTTTTGAAATATACATCTTAGAAGTGGATTTATCCATATTTTACTACAACAGAGGGGAGAAATTTTAAGAAAACAACGCCGATAATTATTTCAATGGGTAGTAACTCTGAAAATTATATGAATTTTTCAAAACTCCTACTTCAGACTCTTTGTAGAAGTCTTTACTTTATATAAGCGAAATATTATTATTATAAAGGTATTTTTTTTATAAAAGGAGAACGTTTTGAAAAAAGATTATTCTAAGTCAAGTTTTCGCCAAAGTATTATATATAATAATTATTTTCGTCATAATGTCCTTAAAACAATTTTATAGATGTATTCTAATCTAAGTGACGCTAAATATCATGAAAATTATCCATTTATGCGCTTTTTTAAAATTACAGTTCCGAAAGTAGTCGGATATCTTAATAGCATTAAAATTAATGCATTAATAGCAGCTTTAATTTTAAAATCAGTTTAATGAGACAAATGTACCATATCATACTTTTCTTCTTTTTTCAGCTGAGAAAGATTTGTAAAAGTCAATTAATGTCATAGCATAAAACATTTTCTTCAGACTGTGATCTGACTGCTTGTCAATAAGTTTAAGCTGCAGCTCCTCGTGGGCTGTATCATTATCAGCAGTAATTGGATAAAAGAGCCTATTGAATTTTGGCTCAATTTTCTTAAAACCCTGAAATCCCTGTTACCTTGTCCTTCAAACTTTGCAGATGACCTTTTAGTAGAAACGGTACTTTGTTTTCCTAATAGCTATAAGTAAAAAATGAATCTTAAATCACTCGCAGGAAAGAAATCTCTGTTCAAAGCTGTTTTCTAACAAAATTGGCGGGTATAGCGAGTCAGAGTTCTCACATTGGACTTATATGGAACTTTTGAAAGTGAGTCGTTCTCGTTATTTGACTTTAGTTTAACGTTACTTGCTCCATCACCAATCGAAATTGCTTCTAATTACTTAATAATCCATTAATTGTATAAAATAAAATTGTGGGGAGTTCTTATAAACCGGATAATAATTATTCTTATTAAAAGAAAATGTTAACTTTGACTGACTTTACTTACTAAACAAAGATTTATGAAAGATAATTTTAGTTCTTTATAAACCATATTTTGAAACTATGCTTGAACCTCTGTGTAAAAGATGCTATACTTGCTTTCTTATTCCTCTACTATGAGTATGGTGGGTGTTTAGGGACATTAAGAATCGAGAACGTGACTCGACTGCAAAAACTTTCGCCGTGAGCTCACAAACGACTCTTTGGGTACCCTGACCGTAACCCTCCCCCCAACAATCATAACATAAAAGTCAATGCAGTTTAAGAAAACTGTTTTTAAACATGCTATTAAATATATTATACAAATTCCAGTTTTCAAAGTGGTCACATACTTGACGGAAATATGAGAAGCATTCCCGCGTGGATGGAACATGTCTAATACGGTGTTGTGTGTATTTGCTGTCCCGTTGAAATTTAATAGTAGCAGTATACAGGGCCGTAACGTGCACCCCCGCACCGCGGAGGAGGGGACAGGGTTCTAGAGGATCCCAAAGTTTATGTTATGTTATGGTTTTGCATTCAATTGTAATATCCGGCTTGGGGCCCCAAACATGACTTCGCAGGGGGACTCTTATATTCTTCGTTACGCCACTGGCAGTATAATGAAAGAAAGAAATGAAACACTTCAGTGAAACGTTTTATTATTGTTATTTTTCATTGCTAATTAAAAACTGTAAAAATAACAATCAAATTAAAAATTTATTTTCAATAGAGATAAAATCAAATGTAAAAAAACACAGTTTCAATGCAAAAATAAGATTTTGTGCGTTTTAAATTTTATAATCAAACATTTTGCTAATTATTTTAAAAAAGTAACATTGAAATAAAATGACAAACATGATTCAATTATAAAAGAATAAGAACATATTTTTCTTTTCCTTTAAATGAGTTCTAAACACTTCTTGGTATTTTAATGTGGAAAGTTTTGAAATAATTGTAAATTTGGAAATGAAATAAATATGTGGCGAAAGTCCATGCGTATATGTATAATCATTAGGGGTATATATTAAATTTCTATAAATGTAATTTAAAGTTAAATAATAATTATAAATATAAAAAAGACTGTATTGGTCAAATAAGGTGGTCACAATAGTATAATAGCAAATTCTCTTAGTTTTAGGAATAATCTTAGTCACTTTCAGTCACTCTTTATATTGTATGCACGCATTTTCTCATAATAGATTAACATGCATGAATTGTTTTCGTAAGAAATTTTTTTCGGCCCATCAAATTTTAAAATTCAATTCATACTTCAAGGAATTGGTATGGGGTGAAGGGTGAAACACAGAAAAATACATTTGGTGAAAGTTTCGAATTCCATTATTTATAGCCGTGATTTTATCTCTTAGCTCAATTTAGTTTCCTACTTTTTCATTTCTATATGAATTTGTTTTCTTGATCTTTAATAACGTCACGTATGTTCTTTCAAATTGGAGCATGTGTGAGCAATCCGAACTGTACAAACTATTTTAATTCTTATTTACATAAAGATTTCACGAAATATATAAAATGTCAGAATATATTTTTTAAAAGATGTATTTCCTTTTATGTGAAAAAACATTCAACATGGATTCATAGAGACTTGACATCTTCTTAGTAAAAAACTGATAAGGAGTAAATAGAATGAAAAGTTGTCAAAATATAGTTAGAAATCTACTTACTCATGAAGTTTCTGCAATGATGATATTCTGTGAGTTATAATCATTGTATTATATTGTAAAGTATCGCATTTGGATCTAAGGTAATAACAATTTTTACTACATTCTTCCCTATAATAATGACGTTTAATACTCCTTTTAAAAGAAAGGTATCATTTCCCATATTAAGGTATCCGACTACGTTCGGAACCGTGATTTTACAAAAGCGTATAAATGAATAATTTTCGTGATACTTAATGTCACTTAGATTAGAATACATGTATAAGATTTTTTAAGGTCATTTTGACAAAAAGAATTTATTTAAATAAAATATTTCAGCAAAAAATTAACTTAGAATAACCTATTTTTAAAATGTTCTCCTTTTGTCAAAAATGCTTCTATTATAAAAATATTTTGCCTTTATATAGCTCAGACCTCTGTACAGAGGCTCAACTATGATTTTTGAAAAATGCATATTATTTTCAGAGTTACAACCCATTGAAATAATTATCGGCGTTTTTTTTCTTAAAATTTCTCCCTTCTGTTGTCGTAAAACATGGATAAACCAACTTCTAAGTTATATATTTCAAAAATTCTAGTTGAGCCTCTGTACAGAGGTCTGAGCTATATACAAGCGAAATATTATTATAATAGAAGCATTTTTCACAAAAGGAGAATATTTTGAAAATGAGTCATTCTATGTTCATTTTTTGTCAAAATATTGTACTTAAATAATTTTTTATTGTAATACTATTCTTAAAACAATTTTATATACATTTTCTAATCTAAGTGACAATAAGTATGAAAAATATCCATTTATACTCTCTTGCAAAATCACGGTTCCGAACTTAGTCGGATACCTTAAAAAAGGCTGTTTTTTCTTCATATAGAAATCCAAAATCCGCTGATTTTTTTTTAGGGGTTAAGAGTTAAAGAATAGAACGCAACATAATATGGACTTGGGGATTTGAAATGAGACGTTGCGAGAGTTTGCTTTGTTTATCAACAATAGACAGAATTATTCTGTGAAACATTTTACTTTCTTTTTTTTCCCACCGTAGGACGATTTTCCAATGAATCATTTTTTTTTTACTTACTCATTCGCCAAATATTTCCCCTGCGCATGTTTGAACTCACGTAGGCAATATCGAGAAGAATTTTTGGCATTTTCTGTTTTCCGGCTACCACTGGTGTTAATTGGTTTCAATGGCTAGATACCCATTAACTACGGGATGTATTTGTGCGGTGTGTTTGTGTCTGGGCGATAATTATCTTTCTGTACCTTGTTCTAGTGGGTACTTTAAACTCACCTCCCTCTTCGGTTGATGATAGTCTGTGTCGGGAGGGTGCGAAGGGTGTGTCAAGGGATGTCTAGACGGACTGTCTATTTTCGGCGACTTTCTCACTCAGTCTAGAAAAAGTAAGCGTAAGAAGTGGATAAATAAAATAAGACTATAGAAAAAAATGCTGACAGATGCATGACTTAATGTGTCTTTTCAATCTCTCTTTTTTTCCGGTTACAGAAAATATTGTCTTTGGTTATTTAAGTTAAGTTCCTGTTTTGTAAACAACGTCTTAAAATGCTTGGGAAAGTAAATGGATTTTTTCGTAGATAAATTTTTTAACTTATGGAAAATTTAGCCACAGTTTTTTAGAAAATAAAAAAAAAAAGTTTTTTAAAGAAGTATTTCCTTAACGGATTTCAGTTAGTGAATTTTCTATTTCATTTACTTCCTCTGACTGGAAATGTTACTACGGTTTCTAATTTTTACCTAATATTTAATTAATTTAAATAATAAATAAACTCTGAGCATATTACCAAAATAACTTTGTTATTACTTCTTATCATTTCAATTTAATATTACGATTCAATATTAATTTGTAATATACCATAATTTGCGTACTTTAACTTGCATACTTCACACATCATCACCCATCCCTACAAGAAACTTTTAGTATTAGCATGAAAAGTATTTTCCTGAAAAAAACTATCAATTGTCATACTAAGTTAAGCGCATATTGGTCTTTCAAAATATATACCAGGGGTCGGCAATTAACGGTAGATGTGCCATATGTAGCACGCGGTACAATTCTCAGTGGCACTTGGCACTACACTACACATATGTAAATTTTTGAGTGAATGGAAGTGGATAAATTTATAATTGACTTTATTTTGCAACATCTTCAAAATTATAGACATTTACTGAATTATGAAAAAGTCTGACAGGTAAGTCTTAAAGATAAATTTACAGCTATTTTGTAAATTATTGAATGTCATTTCCGGTGAGATTTTATTACTTGAAGAAAGAAAATTGCATGTACTCTGCTTTTCGGTTTTGGTTCTACATATTTAGAAAAAAACCTTTTCTCAAATAAAAAATATTTCGAGTCCGCAAAAAAATTGTTTAACAAATGAATGTTCAGAATCGTGCCAAATTGAAAGTAAAAAATTATGCCCCTGATTTTGCGATATGAAAGTAGAGTGGTGCAACCAGTAGGCCCGCATTAAAATTTTTATTTATCTTTTTATTTAACTATAGGGAAGGAAAGTGATTATATTTTATGTTGTCTGTTTCTTATTTTAATAAATATGTTTAAAAGTACTTTTTATGCATGTACAATTTTAATTTCTTTTATGTTTGTTGACGAATTAGTTAAATTTTATTCTGTTTACTTATATGTTAAAAAATATCTTTAAATGATGCAAAATTAATATACAGTAAAACTGTATTATTGACCTCTATTATCTAACTCTGCATGCATTATCACGGGAATTGAGTTTTCAAAAAAGTCCTATTGTGCGGCACGTTGAATCAATTATATTGGTAGATTTGCTTGGCACACCATAGCCAAAAGGTTGCCGACACCTGTTGTATACAAATAATAGTCCTTTTTCTGTTGTGGTGCATTCCTTTCCCACAACAATTTTCAAAAATCATATCTCCATCATACCCGAAGCAATAGCTAAGATAAGCGATTTTTTTTAAAATTTGCCTTATCAACAGAGGATTTTAAGAGGAAATATAGCGAATTCAATCTTACAGCTACGATAGTTATCGTATCCGTTTTTTCTCATTTATGTAAAATTCTCTCACTATGATTCTATCCTACGTAGGGTTGCGTTTACACTATGAAATTGAATAATTTCGTAATTATTTTTTATGAAATTCAATTATTTCATATTTAAAATAAAAATTTTAAATATGAAATAATTTAAGCTGAAGTTGTACGATTATAAAATATTTACTTTCTATAATTTATTATAAATCAATTAATCATGTAAAATTTGTGCCAAATAGTGTGTAGTTACTTATCTGTTTTCAGCACATTCATTTAATAGAATTATTTATTTATATTTTGTAATATATCGTTTTTGTAAAATTTATTTAATTTAAAGTGAACAAAAATTTTTTTTGGCAGTTATAGAGACTGCCAATAGAAGTGAAAACTTAGAACTTTTAGTATTAAAATTTGAAATTTCAAAATGTTTGAATTAAAATTATCAACATCGATCTGGTTTTCCCATCTATTGACACTCCGAGCAACAATTATATGAATATTTGTACGGTTTCTTATTATTCAAATATATTATGGGCTGTCAAGATCATGACAAAATATAAATACAATTCAATTGAAATAACAATTAATATACAATCATATTATGTATGGATAGTATTTGTATTTACTTAAATTTCAATGTACTTAATTTTTAACATTATTTTAATTGTTTGTATCATTGTCATCATTAATTTCAACAATACTTAGACTTTTTGTACTTTCAATTATTTCATTTTAAAAAAGATAGAATAAGCTTATGGTAACTAAAGTAAGAAAGGAAAATGTTTGATTCAAACTTATCTAAGTATCGCGTAAAAACCACATCGATCGTCGTTTTATATTTTGTAGTACTGAGTTTTCCATCATTGGACATATTTAAATTAAGTGTTTCATTTAGAAATTCAATTAGTGGTAGATTTTTAACATCTGAAAAGTTAATATTGAAGTCTACTTAAAATCATCGGTACATTATCATATTTTTCGCCAAATATTTTTTCGAGTGTTTCAGAACCTTCTTTTGTATAAATCATCAAATTTTCGAATAAAAATTAATGTATCTGTCTCATAGATTTTCCAAGCGTAATATAAACGGCAACCATTAATATGTATTGCTCATTTTCGGAATCGCAACTTACATTTTATAAAATCTTTAATTTCAAAATCCACGATAAAAATACGATTGAACAACTAGAAGTCTGTTTTACCACGGCAGTAAGAAAACGTCTAAGCCACTGTGAAATACTAATCCGGATTGCGTGATGCATTGCAGAGGTTAAATATTAGAAAATAAATACAAAATTTTTAAACGCCAGAATAAATACGAAGATTTAAAGTAATTTTAAATAATATAAAATTTTCAAACGCAAAAATAACGAGTGTTTAAAATAATTTTCTGTTTTTTATTTTTTATCTTAAAAATATTAGTATATTTATTTAGTACACACTATTGTACTGCACAATGATTCTTCAATTAAATGATTCAAATAATAATCAAACAAAAACATTATTTCAACGTATGCGGTGTATTGCGGAGAAAAGAAAGGGAAAAATGGGCAAATTTTTCTCTAAAATACGTAAATCCTTCGTAAACACTGTCAATGTCCTTTTATTGCATCCCAAAGGCTTTGGAATAATTTTATGGAAAACAGTGCACAGAAAAAATCATATTTCGGAAAGACGTACATATACGTCTTGGGAATTACGCTAGATGCATATACACGCCGGTAGCACTTAAGTCGAATTGTAGCTTTAGTGTCACAAAGTATAGTATTATTGACTTGAATGCATTGTTATTTGTGTGTATGTGAGGGGGAGGAATGAAAATTATGATTGAATATTGGGTTGCAAATATTGAAAGTTTGAGAAGCATTGATGTATGTGTTTTTGACATTTATTCAATTTCTGCTAAACATCATACATTACACTGGTAGGAGAAGAACAAATGAGCCAAAGATAGTAATAATAATCAATTATAAATTGAATAACACATACTATCGTTTTACTGATCTAATTAATCTCATCCCTCATTCGAATGTATATAGCTTTCTGTTTATATTCTGCTTGTTTTATAAAGAGAAAATGCAAAGAATTATCTCCAAATGTTTATAAATTAACCTAACAAAAAAAATCACAGCTTATTATTTATTTATTGGCATAATTTAGCTTTGTTAAGGATCGTCGATTTTAAATGCTATACAGAAGAATAGTTTACACACGTGTTCTTAAGGAATATGCGTTTTTTATTTACACATCCTTGAAAAAAACGATAAGATAATCGTGAGTGGGAGAAAGCATATTAAAAAAAAAGGAGGAATCAGACACGTGGGTTCGCGAGCTCTTTATCGCGAATCATAGATTTTAATTAATTGTCTATAAAAATATAAACAGGCAATTAAATTTGTAGTTTAAATTCACACAAAAACTACGAAACTGTAGTTAAGCAATTAATAAAGATTTTTTTTTAAATATACAAAACATATTATTATGTAAAATTTGATTTACAATTAATATTTATTTGTATTTCTCTTCATATTTTTTTATTTAGATTAACTTATACATTTAAACATTTTTACCCAAATAAGAAATTTGAAATTTTATCTGAGTTTTACAAATAGAACAACAAGAACAATTAGTTTAATGTTTGTTTTAAATTCAATGGAAAACACGTGTTTGTTTTTATCATGTGACTTCATGAATTGAGCTCATTGTTTTAAGAAAGTTATAACAAGAAAAATGATTTAAATTCAATTTTTTGGCAAAAAAATAAAGAAAGATTAACATACGTTAAAAATATTCTGCTTTTATGAAAAATGCTTCGAAAACAAAAATATTTTGCTGATATACTATATAACTAAAAACTTCTCTACAGAGACAATTATAAAAAGTTTGAAAAATTCACATATTTTCAGATTCACGATCAAGTAGTGTAATCAGAGATAGTAACTAGTGTTGTTTTGATAAATTTTCTCTACACTGTGATGTATTGAAATTTGAATAAATTCACTCTTAAACTATGTATCTCAAAAATCCTAGTTCAGAATTTGTATGTTATTATTATAGAGGCATTTTTCATGAAAGAAGAAAGTTTTGAAAATATGTCATTTTTCCTTCAGTTTTTGCCAAAAACAACAACAACAACAAAAACATTTAAATAATTTTTTAATGAAACAATATTCTTAAAACAATTTTATATGTATATTCTAATTCATCACAATCATCAGAACTTAGAAAACACATTTAAGGTATCCGACTACGTTCGGAACCGTGATTTTGCAAAAGCGTATAACTGGATAATATTTATGATATTTAGTGCCACTTAGATAAGAAAATGTATATAAAATTGTCTTAAGAATTAAAAAAATTAAAAAAAATTATTTAAGTACAATATTTTGACAAAAAATGAACATAGAATGACCCACTTTCAAAATATTTTCCTTTTTTGAAAAATGCTTCTATTATAATATTTTGCCTGTATATAGCTCAGACCTCTGTACAGAGGCTCAATTATAATTTTTGAAATATATAACTTAGAAGTGGGTTTATCCATGTTGTAAGACAACAGAGGGGAGAAATTTTAAGAAAAAAAAACGCCGATAATTATTTCAATGGGTTGTAACTCTGAAAATAATATGAATTTTTCAAAAATCATAGTTGAGCCTCTGTACAGAAGTCTGAGCTATATACAGGCAAAATATTATTATAATATTTGCATTTTTCACAAAAGGAGAATATTTTGAAAAAAGATTACTCTAAGTTAATTTTTTGCCAAAATATTGTATTTAAATAATGTTTTTTTGTCAAAATATCCTTAAAACAATTTTATACGTGTATTCTAATCTAAGTGACACTAAATATCTTGAAAAATATCCATTTATGTGTTTTTTTAAAATCACAGTTCCGAACGTAGTCGGATACCTTAACTAACTCTTAAAAAAAGCCGTACATGGTCACAATAACTTCTTACGTTTTTTTATTAACTTTGATTAAAGAGAGTGGATAATCGATGGTAGAAGTAGTAGTAGGAGAAAAAAAATTCTGTGTTGTGACTTCTTTAAAATGCTGCCCTTCTAGTAGATAAATTAATAGATGCAATAAAATAAAGCTATTAAAATAATTTTTAGCACGGAGGGGGGCGATATATTAATCACTATAATAAACAAAGAGGCTATTGAGAAAACACAAGATGTGTTTTAAATATTGAAAAAAATTAACACACGTGCATATATTCTTTCAATATTTTTTTATACTTATCAATAAACTTAAAAATATGCAATCATCAAAAAAAAAAAAAAAAATAGTACTCCCTTAAGGATTTTGCTATCTCAACGAGGACTGGAGTACGGTAATACCCTGAACATGCACGATTGGTGAGACAGTGTGATAACCGCGTAATTTCCCATATTTTTTTCTCATATAATTTTATTTCTCATATAGATACCTATAAATTTTTTTTTTGGAGCCGGAGATGAAAGAAATTAACAATTTAGGGAGAAAAATGTTTAATAAAATCTAAGACAACACAAAGACAAAATCGCAAACTTAATCCATCTTGAAGTAGGTTTCATAAAATCTAACAAAGTACTCTGCCGGCGAAAAGTTTTTTGTTCACCCGCTCAATTTCCTCAGAGCACGCTAATAATTTTTTATTCCTTGTTTTATTTAAAAAATACGCTCTTCTTTGTAGTTAATATTTTTTAAAAAATTTGCAGCCCATTTTCAATTTAAATGAGGCTTTCTGTCAAAGTCCCAACCGCCATTCGATCTTCTGATGGAACTGGGTCTACAGCACTGGCGTAGCTAGCTCTAAGGGGGACCTGTTTCAAAATTCCTTCAGGGCCCGTTTTTAGATATGTGAGCCTTGCTAGTAGGACTGTAGTTACTCACGTTAGGCCCCCTGTAGCTTGAGGGCCCGTATCATTGATACGGCTGATACGGTGGTAGCTACGCCCCTGGTCTACAGACTCTAGTTCAATGTCTTGCTCTTGCTCATGCATTTCTTTGAGCTCATTAATTGTCCACAATAAGGATATTGTGGAAATCCAGCAATTCTTGAAGATCATTATAATACACATCTAATTTTATTTGTATGGCAAAATCGGCAACTTCTTCAATCGCATTATTAGTATCACCGTCCCCCTTCAACCCGTTAAACTAAAGACTAATCTACGACATTGAAAAATGGGGTAACTCCGGGTTCGCGTAAGTCGAGGTATTACTCTAATTTGTATCGATCTTAGTGGCTCAAAAGAAACTAAATTGTATGTTAAGATTGTCATCGCGTAATTTAACGAAGCTCCAGTTTCAGACAAAATATTGCGCCTTTGACATGTAGAAACATTCAATAAATACTCTACTTTTTCCTCTGACAACTAATGAAAAATTCATTACTCCAACTAAACATGATTAACGACCCCTTGTTCTGTGTTGATTTGTTGTCCCCCCATGCTGCCTTCTATCACCTCTCTGAATTTGTCTGTCGAATTAGGCAAAACCTCGTATATATATATACCGTAAAATCCGACGCATAGCGAGCACTTTGAACACAAAAAATGTAATCGAAATTAACGGGTGCGTGTTATAAGCCGAGTATAAAAATGATAGCTTCAAAAATAAATAAAAAAAATTGGGCAAAAAAAAAAAAGTTAGACCTACATAGATCGAAATACTGTTTATTTAAAGGGATAACAAACCTAATGAACTTAAAGGGCTGTAGTTTTAAAAGTATACTATGTTTTTCCCCCAAAAGAATTTGGGATAATACCTCGAATAAATGACTTCAAAACATAGGAGATTATTTAACATATACATTTCAGTTTCTTCGTAAAAAAGAGGGTGCGCGTTATACGGCGAATATACTTAAAAATTAAAAAATGTAGCTTGAAAGTATAGGTGCACGTTATACGCTGGATTTTACAGTATATATATATATATATAATATACTTAATTTTCCTCTCGAGGGATTTCATTTCATAATGGTCTTGAACTCTCTGAGATTTTGCGTGATAGTTAATTTTTAGCTTACTGACTAAACAGTATATAACCACAATTTTATCTCCTACGATCTGTCACGTTAGCGTTTTTAAATTAAGTTGATGCGAGATTGCATCATCTTCGAATTCTGTGAACAATCATAAAAGTTTTTACCGAAAATCGTATGATTCTAAAAGCTTGTGGTGGAAGAAAACTACTAAAGTCTGCAATATCCAAACATAAAAATGAATACATTTGTGACTGTGTTAGATGTTCGCGAGTTCCTTCGCTTGTGTTGCACTTTTTTGCCGCCGCTTTACTTGTCCGTTCGTCAATAAAATGTGATTTTTAAAATAGTAAGAAGTTTACTTCATCTTTCAACTACTGTAATCCGAGAGAAATCCTCGCATAACAAAAATGCTTTCAGCCAAGTGAAATCTACTACTATTAGCCAGGCACATCAAGAACATGTGCGCCCCCTCCCTCACACACAAGTATGAATAATTGTGATTGATTAGCGACAGAAAGATCATTGAGTTAGATATTGAGTAGTTCTTCGTTTGGCCATTTACAAAAATATTTTAGTTATTTTCACTGTGTTGGTAACGTTTGTTATTTATGGTTCTTTCTTCAATGTTTGGCCTTTTCTGTAAGAAAATTATTTAACCACAGGTTTAACTTTAATTAATGAATAAGAAGTGATATTTATTTATGTCTTATGAAGGAAATTTTATATAAATAAGCGAAAACACACAGAGAGATAGTTCAAAACAATGAAAATATCTAGCCAAAATTCTACATTACGTTCCAGTGAAAAATTGGTTCAAACATCGTTTTCAACAACTGACCGAACTGCTAACTGATCTCTATATTCCCTTTATTGATTAATAACCCTCTCTGTTGCAGCCATTCAGAACTAATTTTAAAAAAGAAAGACAATAATAAAAAGAGCATAATACTAATTTTTAGTTTTATTTCTTAATTATCACTAATACTGAATGAACTTAGTCTTTTTTTAATGTCCTAATTCCTTTTTCTTTTCTTCCTTAAGAGATTTTGAGAAAATTAATTATGGTGTTTTAACGTTTTTATGAAAGAAAAAAAAAACACTTTTTTGATAAAATTTTATGTGATACCTAGTTTTTAATCACGACATAATACTAGTAATTTTCATTTCTTTAATTCCAAGCAGTTTTTAAATACGTTGGAAAACTGATGCAATATTAAGTTCCGTAAGAAGAAATATGTGTAACAAGTATGGTTTTAGAATATAAAGAATATTTTACCCAATGCAGTTATTTTAGTGTCATTTCGTGTTAAATTGTATCATTTTGCTAATAAATTTTTCTTATGCATTGCGTTAACATAGCAATTTGTAATTATATTTTAGCCCTACTTACTTAAAATACACCTGTTAAGATAAAAAAAAAACAATGGTACATTATTAGTATTATTATTAAATCAAAAATATTCTTTTCCAAAATTTGTAACTTGTATTCCATTATCTTTTGACAATTAATTTCTGAATACCATTTTAATTTTACATGTCATACTTTTTTTCAAATACAAATTTTTTTAAATATTAGAAGTAATAAGTTTGAGAAAAATGCATTTTTTAAAGTTAATTATCTTTTTGATTTAAAATTTAATTGCTACAAAGTGGTTGTGCTTAGATTAAAAAGTTTTGGGATGCAATATGAGAATTTAAAAAAACTGAAATCGAACATTTATTACACTGAATTTAATATATAGATGCTTACAGTACCTTATTATATTTTCTCCATTTTCATCGATTGCTTTCTTCAGAAGTGCAGAACATCTTGTTGTATGTTCATTTTTCTTGCTGTTAGTAAAATGCAAAGAATAGAAAATATTAAGTTAATAAAAGTTTATTTCATTCATTTTTTTTTTTGTGAGAAAAGCTACACAATATATTTTTACTTGTGCCATCCAATGTAAAAAAGAAAAGAAAGCTTTGCCTAAATTATTCATGGTTATATTTCAATTTAATATTGAAAATTTGGGTTTGCTTTTATCAATTTTAATTAGTAACAATAATTTTATATTAGTTGTGATTTTCTATTGCATATTCTAAAATATATATGGTGCGCTGAAAAAAAAAGTTTACCAATCTTAGTCTACAAGGTTTCTTTATAAATATAATTTTTTTAAAATATCAGATACAAAAAGTCAAAAAAAAAAAACAAAAAAAAAACTCTATCCACTGTGAAAAAACTACATTTCCTCTATCTCATAATAAGAGTAGCAATTGAGGAAGTTAAATTCTCCCAAAGTAGTAGAAACAAAAGAAAAAAAAAATTCATAATGTAACATTTATCAAAGAAAAAAAAAGATTAAAAACCGAACTAGTCCAGTTTTTAATGTATTCTTAAGCTTAACTTTTTCTTGAAGATAACTACTGTTTTTAAATTGCTTTACTATCTAAAATGTATACAAATTTCGTCATTATCTTTCCTGCAGACTTTTAGCGACTACTATATTATCTCGAGGGGGAGAAAGTTCTGAATGAAATGCTTCCCAGACGGCTGTTATCACTCCACGAGCGATAGTAAACAAACATTTGTAACGAGCTAGTCAAGACAGCTGATAACCTCTATTAACACGCGGCTCTCGGCCGTCGCCGGCTCTTCCAAACACACTGTCAGCGAGCCAACGTCCATGCCTTTCATTCACACCTCCACTCTTTGGTTCTTTCTTCTCGAGTCACGTCTTACAATTAAATATAACTGTTGGTGGAATATTTCTCCAAAAGAACAAGTATAATATAAAAAAAAAAAATAAAATAAAATAAAGTCAATTCCTGCTTAGGGCAACAAAGACAAATTTTATTTTAGTTACTTTTTATCAAATAATTACATTAATATAAATATGTATATACATATGACAGAATCACAATATTAAGTTACAGTTAATTTTTATTAATTATCATTAAAGTATCGTATTGTCATCCAAAACAATTGCGTGTATAAAATTTCAGTTCAACTAAATGCTTTAAAACGTGAGAAAAAAAAGTAAACAAGTTTTTTGAAGTTTTAACTTAAATCGCTAAAATTGAAGCCAGTATGACTGTATCTGTATTTCTTTAAATAATTAGTTTCAGTCAATGTCAGTTACTAATAACTAATTATAATTAAATTATCGTATTGTCACCCCCAACAATTGTATATAGAAAATTTCAGCTCAAATGAGCGCTTTAAAATGTGAGAGAAAAAAAACTTTTAAAGTTTTGACACAAGTCACCCAAATGGTCGCTAAGTCACTAAAAATGATGCCCACGTGACTGTATTTGTAATTCCTTGAATAATTAGTTTCAGTGAATTAATTTTAATTAATTATAACTAAATTACCGTATTGCCATCCAACATGATCGTGTATATAAAATTTGAGCTCAATTGAGCGCTTTAAGATATATTTTATTAACGATTAAAAATTTGAACAAGATAAATATATATAGGGAGATTGTGAACTTGTATAGTAGAATTGAAAAAAAAATATACTTACAAATTAATAAGATTTACAACAAATTTGTTCCCCTGTTTTAAGAAAAGGTGGTTTATTGAGTAATGATTTTATAGCACAGCGGTGAATTCATATTTTGATCCAGTCAATATACATTATTTTTGACAATAGAATTCATAAAAATGCTTTGAATTACATATTAAAAGTAGAATGAATTTTCTTTAAGTATTAAGTGGAACTTCAACTTTTAAGGAAACGTTAATTATTTAATGGACCTCAAAAATATACATTTTCCTATTCACGAAAACTTGACTTGAACTTGAACGCGTCGCATTTTTCTTACGACCTCTTTTCTGATCCCAAATACAGTAGAAAAACAAGTAATATATATAAAAAAAATAATTCAATTCCTACTTAGGTCAAGAAAGAAAATTTTTATTTTAGTTACTTTTTATTAAATAATTACAATTAATATATATATATATATGTCAGAATCACAATATTAAGTGACAAAATAGAAAGCGATTTTCTTTGCAATTTTCCATATTATGTATATTATATTTTCCTTTCTA
This sequence comes from Trichonephila inaurata madagascariensis, assembly GCA_019973955.1. Classification (NCBI taxonomy): domain Eukaryota; kingdom Metazoa; phylum Arthropoda; class Arachnida; order Araneae; family Nephilidae; genus Trichonephila; species Trichonephila inaurata. Next base: position 80,798 of record BMAV01020026.1, read on the forward strand.
TATATTCCTACTATTTATTCATTAAATAAATTTAATTATTCCAATAAAATAGTATAATAAAAAGAAATCACATTCTCAGAAATTAGGCCATCCCAGATGGGATTTGAACCCACAACTTTTGTATTAGATGTCCAACGCGCTATCCATTGCGAAACTAGGACATAACGAGCGCTTATTCTTTTTATATATAATGCTTGACTATTAATTTTGTTTGTTACCTTTATTCATTTTTTAATTTAATGAATGAATTAATATTTGAAAAAAATTGAATTAACATCAAGTGTCATCCACTACAAGTTTTAAAAAATGTATTTGAACTTGAGTGGAGGAATAAAAGCATTTTATTAACGATTGAAAATTTGAACAAGATATATATATATAGGTCTCCATTTTGGTCCAAAGACTCTTTTTGTATCTATATTTGTTATGTCTCTTAAACTCCAATTTCCTTCTTCTTTGGCATTATAGATTTTATACAACTTTTTCACTTGATATCTTATTTTATTTTATTTTATTATACTATATATATATGAAAGAAATTTATATAATATATCAAAAACAAGAAATAATATATATATATATATGTATATATATATATATATATATATATAT